>JASSUY010025065.1:0-11709 GCA_032466535.1 Forpus xanthops
GTTCTGCCTTCAGGAATAATTAACTTTGACTTCTTGACTTTGATGGTTGGGAAGCAGGTACTATCAAATTCTTTATAGTTGCAAAAAGAAAAGATTGGGTAATCTGATCTGAGCCCTTGAAAGCAGTGTCCTTTGGAGTGAAATAAGGTGTTGCGCTTCATTTGTAATGGAATGTAGTCATGACTGGTTTGTAGTGGGGTCTGAATACCCCATGACAGATCTTCATGGACTTAGGTGCTGTATGAGCTCAGTTTATGTGCATGCTCAAGGAAAAAGAACCGTATTGCATTAGCAGAAGCATCTCATGTGAAGCACAGCTTGGTGAAGTCATGCTTCAGCTGTTTTGGTTGTCACCAAGTAGGGATGCACCTTACTCAGCTGTTTCTCTATTGGAATTGCTGAGAAAGTATAGACTCTGTAGGCCAAAAGCAGTCTTGTCAAAGGCTTTTGTAGGCAAGTGGAAAACAGCAGGATTGCTTTAGCAGCAGGAAAGATGACTTGAAGTATTGTGGAAACAGATTGCAAGGGATATGCTGTTTTGTTTTCCCCTGCCTCTGCTGCAGGGAGTTTTTTTATAGCTTTCTATCTTTACAGCAGCCCTTCACCAATAGGGGGATGGACTATGGTTTAAGGAACAGTTTAAAAAGGGGTAAGAAATAGGTGTACCTCTCTGGCAGTTACTACACGGTAAGAGGAACTTGTTCTTACTGTAAACAGCAAAGGTGGAAGACACAAATCCAAGTTAATTTTTATTTGAGGGGAGTCCGAGTAAACGAAGAATCAGGCAGGTCAACTTCAGCATATGGTAGTATTGAGTAATGTAATAATTGCTTGATGCAATCCAGCAGTCATCATTTAGGACTCATAGCAACAAAATGCTGCCACTACTGCTGCTGCTTATGTGCATATTGCAGTGCTGCAGGGTTCTGGTCGCTGACTCATCTTACTTTATCATTATTGCTCATCATCAATGCTTTGAAAGTTTCTGTTTAATTTAAAGCAGTATTGTTTAGGACTGAAGGGAGAGTCCACAACAGTAAACTGTGATAGCATGGTGTGTGAGCAGGCTGCTGACCCGAGGTGAAACAAAGATATGAAACGTATGGAACAGGTTGTCCAGAGAAGCTGTGGGTGCCCCATCCCTCATAGTGTTCAAGGCCAGCTTGGATGGGGCTTGGAGCAACCTGATCTAGTGGAAGGTGTCCTTGCCCATGGCAGGGCTTGGAACTGGATGAGTTTTAAGGTCCCTTCCAACCTAAACCAGTCTGTGATTTGCAGGCCTCAGTCTTTGCTCAACTTCAGAATATGCCTGGAAATTCAGTTTGATTTTCCCATCTGGATAGTGTTTAGAATAGTTGGCAAAGCTTTCCGATGGCTCCTCCCAACCACTGGGAGGGTTGAGATATGGAGAGAAACTGTGTAGAGCCCCACATGGGTGACAAACTAGTCTAGGAATCTGTGATTCTTCGAAAACTTTCAGAGTTTAGGACTTGTTAAGGAGAAACGGTTTTGAAAAACAGTGTGTTTTCAAAAGTGAGCTAAACAAATCCTAGAGGCCATGTTATCTTTTGGTCTGATGTGTTTGGGGCAAGCTTGCTGTCTGGTCTGGGCTGTCAGCAGAGCTGCTGGAGCAGCAGGGTGGAGGGGATCTGAGCTCTCTGCCTGCCAGCCAGTTCAGGCCTTCTGTGCAACTTCTACTGCAGGTTAGCTGCTGGTACCACTCGCTTCTGTGCTGGCATTGTGAGCACAGCCAGACACACGTCGATCGAGCTGAAGATGGCAGACTATTCAAACAAGCTTTACCGGCAGCTGGAACAAGAGACAGGAGTACAAACAGGTACTGAAAGTGTAATTCTTGGATGATCTTTTGGAAACAGAATCAAGGTATTGATGCTGAGTTCTAAAGGGTCTTTAAGGTTGGTTGGTTCTTGTTCAAAACTGATACATTTGGATTGAATCAGATGAGAGGATGTCATTGATCAGAAGAAGAGTGGGAAGAAGGGTGTTGGATGGGTGGAAGGCAGGCATCCCACAGACGCTGTCAATTCTTATGTTTCCTGTAACTTGGCAAGTGTAGGTGAGTTTTCACAAGGATGCTGAAAAGTATAATGCAGTGACAGGAGCAAATAGTCCATTTTCTGCACCACTTCTCAAAAAGAGAAGATGATTAATGGAAGCACTAAAGCAGGGTGTCTTACTTCCCTCTCACTCTAATAATAAGGAGAAAGTACGTGTGTGGAAGGAGAATAAGAGAACAAGGAAATTCTCTCCCTCCAAAATGTTCAGGCATGTACCTGATAGGAAGAACTTGGTCACCAAACATTTTCTGCTGACAAGGACTTCTGATGTATGTCAGACTTGACAAAAGTTAATAACTGTGCCTCTAATTAAGTTTAATATTAATCTGTCAAGTTGCCTAGAGGAGCTATGGCTGCCCCATCCCTAGCCAGATTGGACACAGCTTTGAGCAGCCTGCTCTGGTGGAAGGTGTCTCTGACCCTGGCAAGGGGTTGGAACTGGATGAGCTTTAAGGTTCTTTCCAACCCAAACCATCCTATGATTCTTTTGCTGGTGGTAGGATCACAAAATGTCATTGTTCAGTTGTCAAGGATTTATTCTTCTAAGTAGTTACTACATAACATTTTTGCCAGTAACCCCTCTCTCTTTTAATAGGTACCATGTGTGAAGTTTAGGAAACTTTTTAAAAACATAAGTAAATGTAATAGAATGAGACAACAGGATTGAATTGGATTTTTTGTTTTTAGAGGTTGACTAATGCAGCTTTTTAATTATTAGCTGTACAGTGTTTAAAATTATTTGAGGATTTGGAATTTCCAGGCTTCTGAGTAGTGGAAGCAATATTTCTGCCATTATATTAAAGCAGTGGGACTGAGATGAAAAGGAATTCAAGATCCTGTCCAAATCTGACTTGTCTTTGGTCGTTGTTGTAGGGTACGTGAAGGCAGGCTCCATTTCACTGGCTCAGACTCAGGATCGACTAATCTCCCTGAAACGCATCGCTTCATCACTGAAGTACGTATAAGCAGGAAATATAACTGATCTCAAACTTAACACCAGCTCTCCTGGAAGATTAACAACACCATTTTTCTTATATTCCATGGCAGTGTAATGGGGATACCTTGTGAAATGATAACACCAAAGAAAGTGGCACAAATCCACCCACTGATCAACATCCATGACCTTGTGGGGGCCATGTATGTGCCAGAAGATGCGCTTGTGTCATCTGCCAATGTGAGTCTGGCTCTGGCAACGGCTGCCTCACGGAATGGTATGAGTTTTTTTTTTATCTATAGAGTGCTCTCCTGCATGATGGTTACTTTCTTTTCATAAAAGAAAATTATGCTTTCCATCTCTTGGTATTCTGACTGAGCACTGCAGACCAAAAGTTGGTTATTTCTTTCAGGTTCAGATACTTTGAAATCATATTTTTCCTCAGAAAACAAGCTGATTTTTCTTTCTTTTCTTTTTTCTTTTTTTTTTTTTTTAATGTACTGTATCTTTACAGATCTGGTGTGAAAAATCAAGCAGCAGTTTGTTGTCCTTAGTGGTTGTATATTTCTCTCAGTAAGCACACAAACTTTCATCAAAAATAAAAGTCAGGTCCTTTGCAGGACCTGACTCAAAATTGCAGACCAGAAGAGTTTTAATTATCTACAAGTGAAGGGTTGTGTCTAAGTCCGTGTGGAATATTTCATTGGGTACACAAGCTTTAGAAATGGCTTTGGAAGTGTAGTTATAAATGCTGTTTGCCCAGTATTCTGTCAAGTTTGGAATGGTCTAAAAATGGGAGAAAGGTTAGGTATGATAACAGCGATAAAGGTCATTAAGGATAGAAATCTATCAGGTTGGAAGAAACTACTTGGGAAGATACCTGTCTCAGTTTCTTTTAGTCGAGCTTTTTTTGTGTACTTTTAATTGATTTATTTTTTTCCCAAAATAAGTGATTTCCTTTAAAATAATGAGTCTTGCCATCTGCAACTACAAACTTTGTTGCATAAAGGAATTGCAATGGAAAGAAATCCGTAGCTAAGACTAATTATTTTTTTTCCATCTTGTGGATACTAGGGTGTGTTTATCACAGGGGAAAAAGTACTGTAACTCTTCATCATCTCAGCCTTTAAATTATGTACAGTTTGGATGCCTGATATTTTACCAATTACAGGGTTGCACTTAAGAATTACTGAGTCAAGAATAAAAATTATGCCCTAAAGAGAAAATAAGCATTTAGATTGGGTTTAAGGGTTTCACATTAGCAGCTGGGCACATATAAAGAAGGCTTGTCGTTTACTGACCTTCTGATGTCCACTTCAGGTGTACAGATCCATGAAAGGACGAGCGTCAGTCATGTCACAGTCCAGAAGGGTCGTGTGACTGCCATCGAGACTGACAGAGGACAGATCAAATGCCAGTACTTTGTCAACTGTGCTGGCCAGGTTGAGTTACTGAAATCTTTCTTTTTGTGTTTGCATTCAGACACGTGCACTTCCCTCAGTTGGTTTTTTGTTTGTATTTATTTCCTCTTATTACGTTTTGTGTTTGGCTTGGTTTAATGGAGTAGATCACAGTCATGTTATTCAGCTTCTCAGACTAGTAGGGGTGTGAAGGAGGAGAGCAGTGCTTGCTGTCTGCTTGTCACCAAAGGCTGGATGTTAACCTGCTAAAGAGCACCCTGCAACTTGTTGGTACAACTCTGCCAATGGTCTCTCTCCTGGGCTCTGTGCCCTTTTTCTGGGAAGAATTTTGCTGTGTCTGTTAGTGAAAGAGTTAAACCTCTACTCTTCTCTCTCCCTCCTACCCCCAAAATTCCTTTTGTTTTCTTTTTCCTTAGTGTCCTGTCTTTTCCACTGGGAAATTAGATCTGACAGTTGCTGTTTCTCAACTAGCATCTGGCTGTCTTGATGGTATTGAGTTCTAGCAGTACAAGCACCTAAATCTCGATTATTCTGGTTCTAGAGACTGACCTTAGCATTGGCTTTGGTGTACAGATCTTGTTTTGCTTTTGTATTGTAAATTGGCACTACCTAGTCTTGAATCAGGGTCCCACTTTTCTAGATCTTGTGTGAGGAACAAAAAAACAACTTTTATCCTAAATAATTCAAATCATAAGAGAAAAAAAGTCTGTATCTGTTTATAGTTTAGAGGACCAAACCAAATCTTACAGTCTTATATGAAAGCAAACTCTCAGAGGTGACCTGTGTTTTTGTCCTGCCTTTTGTATTGGAGTTAGCTTTTTTCTTCTGTGTTCTAACATGCACTTGTTTTTATTTCAGTGGGCCTATGAGTTGGGCCACGCTTCAGAGGAAGCAGTCAATATCCCACTCCATGCCTGTGAACACTTCTACATCCTGACACATCCTTTGAATGAGCCTCTGGCAAGCAACTTACCAAGTAAGGCTTCTTCAGCAATACCTCGCTTTTCTTCATGAATTATACCTGCCTTTCCAGGGGGTCATCTGGTTTATGACAAAAAGGCCAACTAACGGCTATCAGTTCTCAGCTCATCTGTGGTTGTGAAGTGCATTCTAGCTGAATTGGTCTAGCTATCCTGTTTCAGTGGTAGAAAGAGTCTCTTCTCTTATTCTTGGGAAAGCTTTTGCCGCAGAAATTGATTTTCACAGTTTGCCAACTTAGCAGGAGAGTAGTGGCTCTAGCTTCACTGGTATGTGTGTCTGAGACTTGGATTATTGCATTTATGGGCTGGGGAGGGTGCTAGCCTTGGCACCATGTTTTCTTTACAGGCTACTGTCCGCAGAGGGCCCATCTGTTCCTTTCCTTTAACTAAAACTAAGGCTTTACGATTTATGTGTCTATGAACTGTAGGGGCAGCCAAACACTTGAGTTTGTTGCTCCTCCCCCATGTTCTGGCTTTTTAGTCTCTTCAAGAAGAGCCCCTGTGTTTAAAAACTGTGGTTGGGAAGCAGAAAACTTTGCTTATTTACTCTCAGTTGTTAGCAAGAGTTTCTGCTTCTAGTGATTAATGTATATATTCTCCAGGGAATTCACCTTTCTAACCAGAGTCCCCAAGTGTATCACTTTTACTTGACTGAGTAATAAAAAAAAAAACCTTACTAGCACATGCATACATATATATATGTATAAAGTTGTATGTGTGTATATATATGTATATACACACACACACACAACTTTTCTATACAGGGAAAAAATTGCTATGGAGCAGGTCAGCTGGTGTATCATAATGCTTCAAGTTGACTCTACTACTGAAAGAAGCCATCTGGATTTGACTCTGTGTCCTCACCCCAGTGCTGCCCATTTTCTTTGTGCTGGTGACCTGCAGTAAACTGGATGAGTGACACATCCCCATTAAAATTAACTGTTCCTAAAATTAACTGGAAGAGGGGGAGGGCAGGACATCTCTTGGTGGAAGGTTTGGTCTTGGGTTCAGTTTCAGTGGAACTAAGTCAGTATGTCATAGCTTGTCAGTGCCACAAGGGATCTGACTCCCTCTTGTGTCCTCCCACTCATGGTAACACTGTTCTGCTAGCGTGAGTGCTTTTCAAGTTCAATTCAGTTTACTCTGCTGCCCAAAAGTTAGCCTGCATGGTTGTGGTGGGAGTTAATGCTGGTTTGGTAATCTGTACTGACCCACCTAGGTGTCATGTGAGAACCAGAATGATGTGACGTTGTGGGGCTGGGGGACTGAGGTTGTCCCTTCTTATATCAGGAGGTAGCTTGGCCCAGATGATGTCTGGTGGCATGGAACAACAGCCTGAGACAGCTATCCCTTCTCTCAGTTCCTTTCCTACCTCTTTTCTTTCCTCTGCAGCGGTTGTAGACCCAGATGGCAGGATCTACATACGCAACTGGCAAGGTGGTATCCTCTCAGGAGGCTTTGAAAAAAACCCCAAACCTCTCTTCACGGAAGGACGGAACCAGCTGGAGATTCAGAACCTCCAAGAAGACTGGGACCATTTTGGTATGTTAGGGAAGAAAGATTCCCACAGCAGTGAAACACCTGGCATCAGCAGGAGGTGGAGTTGGTAACGATGCAGGCTGTTGTTGACCAGTGTGTGTCTGCCTTCACCTAAAAGGTGTGGGAAGGATTGAATGTTCTCTCATATTCATTTATCTCTTCATTTGTCAGTAATTTGCACAAAACTCCTTTACTAAGGACTACCTTGATGTCTGCCTAGTGTTTAAAAACACCTACTAACGCTCGGCACACACTGATTTCCTGTAGTGCAGCAAGGTGCTACATAAACTTCCCAGCAGTCTTCCATTTAATTTGATTTTTGACTGTCAGGGCCACATGCTGCTCCTCTTGTGATGCTGGACATCAACACTGTTGACCTGCCACGTAGCTGTGGTATTCTGTGCAGCTCTCTTCAGTGCTGGCTGCCAAGTGCATTTCCATCAGTGACAGTTGCTTTGTGGACAGAACTTGGTATTATTCCTTCCCACATTTCATCCCACCATTGACAGCAGTGGTTTATTACATTCTGTCTTTCTCTTCCCATTTTATTTAATTCTGTTCTTATATTCTGTGTGTACTTTTATACAGAGGGCTCTTTCTGTAGAAAAAAAATATAGCATGGTTTATGAGTTGCTGTTTTTTCCCTCTCTTATGCCTGGTAAGGTGCCCTCTCATCTTCAAAATTGCCTTTTTTTTCAGGGATTCAGTTTTCCCTTGTGAATTTCAATGCCTCTGTATGTGATTCTAGGCATGGATGGATTATCACTGATTTCTTTCTGCAGTGATATTGTGTTCTTCCAGCTACTCCCCAGGTTAAACTGATTAATTTTACTTTCATTTATGTGAGATACTGTATTAATTCAGGGGGTGGAGCCAAGGTGGGATACAGTTTTGTGCTGGCATATGCCAAAGGGTTTTAGATCTTGTAGGGCTACAGATCTTGATACTGGCTTCACTAATGAGTTGCTCAAGTTCTGTACCTACTTCGTCTTTGGTTTTCTAGTGTCATGGGTTCAGCAGCAACAGTTACTTTTTGTAGTAGCTGATGCAGCACTGTATTTTTGATTTTCGGCTTGGGAACAGCAGTGTTTATAGTTATGGCTTAGAATGTTTAGGCTGGCCAAAGACTTTCTGAGTTTCATGCTCTGCCAGGGAGGAGAGGAAGCCGGGAGGAAGCAGAGACAGGGCACCTGACCCAAACTGACCAAAGAGGTATTCCATACCACAGCACGTCACACCCAGGATGTAGAGACAGAGAACAGAGACCTGGAAGAGTGGGGGTGTTGGGGGGGTTGCACTGCGTGGTGTGGCTTGGTATCAGGTGAAGATCTGTTGTATTCTAATTTCTTTGTATTTTCTCCTGTATTATTATGAGTGGTAGCAGTAGTGATTTATGTTATTCTTTAGTTACTAAACTGTTCTTAGCTCAACCTGTGGGAGTTGCATTCTTTCTATTCTCGTCCCCATCCCCCTGGGACTGTGGAAGAAAGAGGGGGGAGTGAGTGAGCAGAACTGCATGAGGGCCTTAAACCACAACATCTAGGTACTGCTGAAATGAAAAGGCACTGCTTGCTGGCACCCAAAAATTGCCCAAGTTTCGGATGCAACTGCATGCTATGTTCTAGCATTACCCTTTTATTAGGTTAAACATACTGAACAGTTGAGCAGAGTCAGAGCTTACTCAGCTAGTATTTGATCCTTTTCTAGGGCAGCAGTTGCTGTGGCTTGAGCTCTTGTGCTACTGCTTTGATCTGTTTGGTTGAAACTCCATTTGACTTTAAAATAATCTGTAGAATTGTTTCAATGTTGGGCTGGATACAGTAATAAATCTAACTAATCTCTCTTTTTATCAATAAGAAAAAATGTGGCTAAAGCTCTCACTCTGGAATTCTGATGCATGAAAGAGAGAAGAGAAAGTGCAGGTCAGAAAGATTGGTTTTGTTTGAATTTCTTAGATAATGTGAAATCTGATTACTGCTTATGTAAAGTGAGGAGTGGTATTAATGCTGAATTTTGAGGGCCTTTACCTCGAGTACTACACAAATGTAAGTTTTGGTAACAAGAAAAAAAAAAAAAAGATAACTTACCCCTTTATTAACACTCCCAAATGTCAGACTGTGGAGAATTACCAAAGGACCTTTCCAGCGTGACTGGGCAATGAAGTGGAAAGGAAATTCAATGAGGATAAATGTGAAATGACGCAAGTCCAGGGGGTTGGTGTGGGGACAGTCTCATTTTCACCGTACAAAATGATGGACTTTGAACTGACCTTGAGGTTGTATTAGTTCTGTGAAGACAACAGCTCAGTAGCATTTAAAGCAAAAGACAAGAATTATTAGGAAAGGAGCTGAAAACACAGTCATACAACACTCAGTCCTTTGTTTGCCAGACACCGATTGTTGTTCTACCAGAGGGCACTGTGTGACCAGGTGAGAGGCTGCAAGAGGCTGAGCAAAGCTTAGAAGAGGTTCCAGGCAAGGAATGTCTGAGTGGGCTGGTGAAAAGAGATGACAGAAGGGAAATTGATGGAGGTCTAAGAAATCTTGAATGGGATGGACTTGAATCTTCCGCTCTACTTTCTCTTGTTATGCCAACTGGAAGACATAAAAAAAAAATTGAGCATGAATTTCAAAACAAAAGATGGTGATTCCTCATACAGCAGATTTCTCATACAACAGATCCTAAACATGTGGAAGTCCTTGGCACTGTCTGTAGGTTTTTTTCATGACTTTGGGGAAGATGGGTCAAATACTTAGAGATCGAGGTAGGAGTTACTAAAATGTTAAAGATACCAGGTTTTGAGGAAATCCCCTGAACTGATACTAAGTGAAGGCAGAGTGCATGGGACAAGCATCATCTAGATTTGCATGTTCTTATTTCTTGCTAGACATCCAGTTGATGTCTGTTCCTATTGTTTTCTCTAGCAAAACTGAGCACATTCTTGCAGTATTGAGGACACTGCTGGTTCCTTCGTCTGGATTGGTGTGGCTGCTCTTATGGTATGCTGAGGGATCTGTTTCAAGTAGTTGATTCCAGGAGGTTAATGGTTTGTCTTGTGACTGTATTGAAACATGGAAGCACTTTCCATCTGTTCAAATACTGATTGAGAACTGTGATGCTGTCCAATTTGAAGGTGAAGTAGCTGATGTGTCGAGACCAAAGGTTATGACTTTGTCTTTTTTTGTTTGTCTCTAGAGCCACTTCTGGGTGCCCTTCTGCGCAGGATGCCAGATTTGGAGGCTCTGCAGATCATGCAGCTCGTGAACTGCCCAGAGTCCTTCACACCAGATATGCGGTGCATCATGGGAGAGTCACCCACTGTTCGGGGCTACTTTGTTCTGGCTGGCATGAACTCAGCTGGTATCTCATATGGTGGGGGAGCAGGCAAGTAAGTAGTTTATGGCTGATACCAGTTTGAGTATGATTTTAGCAAAGAAAAGGATGCTCAGATGATCCTTCTCTGTAGAATGTTCTTGTCAGTATTGGTCACCTCCCCTCCGACAAAGACACCTCTTCTGTTTCCAACTTGAGTGAAAGAGAGGAGCTGTTGCCATTTCTGATTTATGTTCTCCTGTGTGTATTCCAAATCTCTGGGTCTCCTCAGGCATCACTTCTTGGTGATCAGCAGCCTCCTGGGGATCAAGTATGCTTCCTTAGAATTAACTGGTTTTACCTACCAGGAAGAGAGAGAGAAAAGCTTAACAAAGCATATGTTCCCTTACCTTCTGTACTCCATGTCCCCTTTATTGTCTGATTGAAGTCCTTAAATCATTCAAGTTTACACAGCAGCTAATTTCTCTGAAAGCAAGGCGAGTCTGGTGCAGATGAAGCCCTGCATATGGGATGCCAGTGCTGCCAGTACTGTTGATTGACTGTCCTCTGCCAGTGTGCTAAGAATGGAATAGTTTCCCTGTAAAATCTAGTTCCTGTGTTTATGCAGACACTTTGACAGGTGAAGAAATGTGATTCCAGCAGCAAAAGTACTTGCAGAATGATCATCCCTCCCTCTGACTGCCATTTGGTTTTGGTGACCCAGCATCCCTTCTGCCATACAGGCTTCTAAACAAGCTGCTTATTTTTCTTGTCAGGTCATAGAATCATAGAATAGTTAGGATTGGAAAGGACCTCAAGATCATCTTGTTCCAACCCCCCTGCTCTGGGCAGGGACACCTCCCACTAAACCATGCCACCCAAGGCTATGTCCAACCCAGCCTTGAGCACTGCCAGCAATGGAGCATTCACAACTTCCAGAGCTCAGATTATCTTTCTGTCTGTTCTCTAGGATACAGGGGCAAGACCTTAAAAAGTCTAGGATTGACCAAGTTAATAAATGGTTAGAAGGGTGGTGCTGTATTCAGGGGTTTGGGTACCTAGAACAAGGGGCTCCATTTAATAGGCCGGGTCTACTGGGGGCTGGTGGAGCTGGTTTGACAAAGAAAGGGAAAAGGAGATTTGGCAGGAGACTTGCCGGACTGGTCAAGGATGCTTTAAACTAGACGAGTTGTGGGAGGGGGGCATCATTCCATCCCAGCACACCCAGTCACTTGCCAGCACCTGTAACAAATGTTCAGAGCAGGGTAGACATACTCTACCTGCTCCATCTCGGCTCAGATGCCTTTATACAAATGCCCATAGCATGGCGAACAAACGAGGAATTGGAAATGTGCACATGTCTACGGGGTATGATATCATAGGTATCACAGAGACATGGTGGGATGGCTCTTATGACTGGCGTGTTGGAATGGAAGGTTACAGGC
>JASSUY010025067.1:0-11412 GCA_032466535.1 Forpus xanthops
CGAAAGTCAAAACCACAGCACTGCACCAGCTACTAAGAAGGAGAAAAATGACTGCTACTGCTGAACCCAGGACACCTATGTTGAATGGACTGACAGAACGGCACAAAAATTAGCATGTTGTAAAAGGTTTCCAAGGGAATCTCATCTACAAGAGCTGAAAAATGTTAAACTGATGAGCCTGAGAAGACCAAAGTGCAGGCTAAATCTCTACAGAGCTGATCAAGTTCTCAAACAGCAGGAGAGATATTAAACCACATTTAGCATGTGACATTTTGCTTATCAGGTTGTTGCTACAAATTGTAGGCTCAGTTGCTCAATGCTTCTACTGAAAGTACATTTTGATGGCATTAATAGCAAACCATTTCAATCTGCCTCACAGTCTACTGGCAGCATAGCTGTATGGAATACAAATTTAAAGGCATTTGGGATGCAGGATCAGTCATGAGGTACAGTATTGAGGGAAGAACATTCCATACAAATAAATCTTTAGGCTTTGACCTTCCTTTATCTGGTAAGGACATTATCTTTTAGTATGTAACCCTACTCTGTTATAAGCACCAATACCAAATGGAGACAAAATGCTATAAGCTTAAGAATTCCACAAGATCACACACCAGATACAAGGGAAGAATGACTTAAGCAATCATACAAAGTACAAATAATAAAAAGACACAAAGGCTGTCATCCTTAGCTTTTTTACTAGTAAATCAAATTCAGTCATATGTAGAGTCCACACTAAGAATTATTTCTAGCTCACCTTTCACAGACATATTTATGGTGTCAGTTTGAAAATGTATAGTACAAGTAAAAATAAATAAATACAGCAAGTACCTGCTGACACTTCACTTTTATCCAGGGTTCTACCCATTGCATTTCATGCATAGATCTTTTGGAAATACCAGTCACCTCTATGTCCATTTTCGTTTGTAATGGTATATCATCTGAGACTTAAGAACAGTGCTTTTCTGTGAAAACAAACTTACAGCTTTTGGAATTCAAAAACTTTTTACCTCTTGATTAATAACACAACAGCAAAAATATTAGTAACTCTCTATGAGCAGTTCCATGAGATGAAACACAGAGGTATAAAAACTAAGCCAACACAAGAAAGTAAATTGATAGCATTTTTGGGCACAATCCTTATGTTCAAATGGTATTTCAGTGCCTAGTCCACCAGACAGAGAAGGCAATTTAGTGTGTCTACATGAGTCTAATGCTGAGAAAAAGAACAAGTCACAGTGACAGAAACTGTATTTAATATCTTTTCTTCTACTAAAGCAACATTTCAATTGCATGTACTATGAAGGAATGTGAATTTTTCTTACGTACATATTAGAAACAAATGGCATATGTATGGTTGAGTATATAATCACATCAGGTTCTGTGATTACTTTTAAGTGATTAGGTATAAATTAAGCTACTTAATAAGGAGCACTGTAGACATCAGCACAACCACATTGCTGGGCTATATGCTGCTGCTGTGTGAAAAAATGTCCCGACAGACTAAAATGCAGGTGAAGAACTGATGAAGAAATCCAGCCCTAGAGTGAAGTGTGGATTTATGAATCCATCCTTTGTGCCTAGCTTCCATTTCTTTTTCCCCCTCACAGCTGCAGGACTCTTACCATTGCTTCTTTCAGGATCTGTGCACTACAAGGGTTCGTCTAGATCTTTAGCAGACAGGTCATCCCCATGCTGCAAATGCAAGTTTTGTACCGCCTTGCCAGAAATACTTATTATACGCTTTGAAGGGTGCCCTGGGTTCAGCAGTAGCAGTCATTGTTTTTTCTTCTTAGTAGGTGGTGCAGTGCTGTGTTTTTGACTTTCAGCCTGGGAGCAGTGCTGATAACACCGATGTTTTCAGTTGCTGCTCAGTAATGTATAGTCTGACCAAGGACTTCCTGAGTCTCATGCTCTGTCAGGGAGGAGGGGAAGCTAGGAGAAAGCAGAGACAGGACAGCTGACCCTAACTACCAAAGAGGTATTCCATATCACAGCACATCATGCCCACTATATAAACTGAGGGCAGTTACTCGGAAGGGTTAGGTCACTGCTTGGTTGGGCTGGGTATCAGTCGGTGGGTGGTGAGCAGTTGTATTCTCTTCCCTTGTTATTTCCCTCATCATTATTATTATTGGTGATAGCAGCAGTGGTTTGTGTTATACTTTAGTTACCGGACTGTTCTTATCTCAACCCATGGGAGTTACATTCTTTCAATTCTCCTTCCCATCCCTCTGGGAGTGGAGGGGGGGGGGCAGGGGGGGAGTGAGAGAATGACTGCATGGTTTTCTGAGTTACGGCTGGGCTTAAATCATGACAAAGGGATAAGAAGAATGACTAAGCTGGCCCAGTAACCGTACAGTAGGTCTGCACAAGCTCAAGAAACTTTCAAGAGCTATTAAGGTAGGAAGTCAGCTAGACATTACTTCAGAGGGCTGAAATCACGCCAAAAATTAAAACAAATTCCTTGAAAAGCTTTTACATTTATTACTCGGGACTGGAGACAGGTGGAAATCTAATTATTTTTAGATAGAATTACATTACTAGTTTGCTTAAATCCTACATTTCACTCTTAGCTGTAAAGAGGTCTGGACTGTTCTGTTTCAGCCTTGCTCTGTCAAATTTACTTTTTAGTTCCCCTGCACTGGCATAATGATGCTATGTTTCACTGCACATAAATCAGAGGAAGGTTTATTTCCTTCTAAATAACTTACATCAAATTTTTTTTTTTTTGCTTTTTTTTAAAAAAAAAAAAAAGAATGCATTTTGTTTGTTTGCGTAGTCCCTATTGGAGCAAGCCTGACATCTGGGCAGGCAGAAAGCCTATGCACCACTTAAATCTTCAAAAGCAAAGCAAGTAAACTACCAAGTTATACACAAGAGAATTCAGATTCTTATCTGTATGCAAGATTCATTCAATAGGTTTCTGCAACTTTTAAATACAAATTTTGATTTTTATCTACTCTAAAGTAGCTTTTAATGGTTAAATCATAGATGCATAGAATACCATTTTGGAAGGGACATCAAGGAGCACCTGGTCCAACCTTCCTTGGCAAAAGCACAGTCTAGACAAGATGGCCCAATAACACATCCAGCTGAATCTTTAACTTGCCCAGCACTGGGGAAATGAACATGAAATGATAAAGTGATTTCTAAAACCAAGAAAGTTTGTGCTCCTGATATTTATTATTTGATGTTCGGTTATGGACCTTACACATAGCAGAGGGCCTTATTATGTAAATAATTCCCATCTTACCTCTGTAAATGAAACATGAGTGGAAGGACCTGTTAATGCCAGGTCTGTTCCTGCTACCACATGCCATATGAATATAATCATTCACAGTTCATCAAGCTGTTTTTAAAAACTTGCAAATTCCAACTCATCTAGAAGCTTGTTCCAGAGCTTTTCTCCAAAACCTCAATGCTTTGTCATACTACCCACATTCTAACAGCATAAACTGCACCTGCTTTCTGCTGCCAGCACTACCTCTGGGCTTACCTCATTTCTTTCAATATTCCCTCTTTAGCCATCTCACCTACAAGCTACACACTCCAAGCAAATATATTTATTTTTTAAATACTTATTTTCTGAAGTTCAGCCTCACCATGAAGATACCTAAAGTAGCATTTAGACACGTGTTGTATTTACAGAGCACAGCATACAGCTATATGGAAGTTCCAGATTAGATCCTCCTAGAAGGGATACAATTTCATCAGTACTGCATTTTGCTTCCTCTGAGCAACAGAGTGGACTGATGAACCCAATCAAGTACTGAACAAGTTCCATGTTCACTTGGTGCTACTTTGGAGTCCCTGCAATAGTGTGATGCCACTGGTGCATCATCCCCGATCATAACACAAGCTTTTATTTTTTATAATCTTTAAGGCTAGTTTTAATAACAAAATACAAAATCTATTAAGCACTATCAAGCTTATTTTAAAGGCATATCTGAAAAACCAAAACACGAGCATATGAATATATTCTGATCACACCATATCAGTCCAGCTTTTTTTGGAATTTATATATTACAGATATCAGAAAAAGTATCAAGCACACAGATCTTATTGATATAATTGCTATCCCACTGCTATACTGCTATTTAGCACACTGAATATTGTGAGATATGGTATTTATTGAATAGAGGGATCAGAGTGGTGCTGTGGACTCAATTCCACTTGGCAGGTAGAATAAAGATTTTTTAAAACAATAATATTCCTTGAATGTATGACTACTTCAGACAGCTATATTGCATAGCTCATCTGAATGGGAAAACTAAACTAGCACTATAATAATTCTATCATAGCAAATTATATCATCAGCATAATTAAATGTGGCAATTCAAACTAAAGTTATTTAACAATTCATTTATAAGCAAGGCAGCTAATTTCTCTGTGTCATCAACACAAGAAAGATGTGTGAAGGATAATGCCAACTCCAGCTGATTAAGTGTGGCATTTCAAAAACATTGTCAGATGAGAGAGATTCCCCCGTCATCACCTTCTGCTGTCTTGGCCAGTTTTGACGAACCCTCTTGTTACGGATATGCAATTCAATTAACTGACATGACAGGGCACTTATTCATAATTACTTTTGATTTGTTCAACAGGAGTTGATATTATGCTTTTCAAACAGCATTGGTAAATACAAAGTTTTCAGGACAAGCAGGATGATAATCATTTATCTAACACAGACAGACTTCAGTATCACACATGTGGCCGCGTTAAAGACTACAGCAAAGAAATAAATGGGAGATAGAATGAAGTTCAACTGATTAAAACAGTAAGAATTTCAAATTTAGATTGCCTTTACATTGGTGTTCAGAATGTCAGAATATTCCAGATAATAACAAGAAATCAGAATTCTCACTGACTATTGTTTAATGTTGCTTGTTAAAACTAGTCCGAGTCAAATTGTACTTTTCTCAAAAAGAGAGAAGGGCTCTACTTTGACCTAACAGAAAAGCTGAGTAAGAACATTCCACAAATGCAAAGCATTCATATATGGAATCGAACTTTAAACTAACAAACCAGATGTGAAGGACAGCTGATAAAAAATGGCCTCACAGATGTCACCAGAAAGACTAATGAATCTTCTAATGTTTCTCTAATGCTGAATAAAGAAGGCCAGAGGCATTTCTAAAAGCTGCTCACCTTACAATACTGCTTAAGCAGAAAGGTGCAGAAAATTGAGGAATGATAGTGCAGACAGGAAACATGAATAATGATTTCATTCTCCTACTAAGCATATGCTCTATAGCTGTGATGTACCACAGAATTCTCCAGATCTCACCAGCCAGTACAGCTGAAAAGCTGAAACTCCATCCTATTAAAATAATGGCACACCAAGGAATGGTTACCTTAGAAGATCAGAACAGTTTGCATGGTAATAAGCTCAGCAGGAGATCTAGTCTATGTATTCTCATCTGAAAAATTCTGCTTTGTAAACAATGCAATGCTTTATGGTAAACATCCATCTTTATAAACTTTTATTTGGATTATTTCTCAGGTCTAAAAAAATCAAAACCACAGTGGAAATGACCCAAGCAAGGTGTATCTTACAAAGTGCGTCGTGATGGCAAATGCAAATGGATTTGGTTAAAGGAGGGTTCTTGTGGGGTTTCTTTTTTTTGTTGCTTTTTGATTTTTTCTTGGTTAGTTTTCTTTGTTTGTTTTTTCTTTATTTTGGCTCTTTATGATGGAGTTCCTGTTTTGTGCTCAGATTTCAAGGTTCTTATAATCTGATGGTGTTACAGCAACACTAAATTAATTGGTAACTCAATCTTACATTTTCTTGCACATGATTTTCTTTTTGGAAATGATTCCTTGCACATTTCTTCCCCCAATTTTTTCTTTCTCTTCTATCCTCCTTCCCCTTGCTTCTGAAGAGAAGGAATAAAGGGAAAAGTAACACAAAGGAAAGAGAGGAAATACCTTTGTGATTCTGCTGAACAATATCATTCAGCACTTTTGAAAATATTATTCCTTTAGAAAATGGTTTGAAATCTAAATCACTGAAGCAGGTTTACTTTCCATCGAAGTAAAATCAAAACAGCAAGTGGCAAGTCTATCCTACTATTTAAAAAATGAAAGGCGATTACAACTTTGATTTGTAGATTCAAAAAGCTTTTTGATTTCTTTTCCCTTTACTGATCTATGTTAATTTTTATTTGAAAGGTACAAGTTTTAGTAAAATAATCCAGTATTTCTCTAGACGTAGAAGCGCTGTTAGTCAAACTTTGAATTATCAAATGGACTATAGTTTGCAAAAGTCTTTGGTCTGCAGCAATGCAATATTTTTGATTCAAGATTCTTTTCAAGGATGCATCTTTCTAGGCATTATCACTGTCTTATTTACAGTTCTGAGAAAAATTACAGAGATGTGGGCAATTGAAACAAAGGATGTGCTGGTCTTTATACAAAAGGTGAAGAGACCTAAGACCAGCAGCTTTTGACTAGAAGAAGCTAAATGCAAATTTAGCCTGCAGGAAAGGTGAAGCACAAAACATGCATTTTCCTTGGTACTGGATAACAGTATGTTACTTCTAAAGGTAGTCAGTATCAGTATTGAGAGAGCATAATTTAGACTTTCTCTTCCAGAAATGGCATCTGTTTTCATATATCCCTCTATCTGAATGACTTAAAGCCTCAAAATGTTTCTATAAACTAAGCAGCTTTCAACCATATGACATTTCTGCCATTCTTTTGCCGTACTTAGGTGTGTGAGTGCATATACTCACCATATGCTTTGTTTGGGCTATGCAGGAGACAGACTGGATAAGATCCAATCTGGGAGGATATCAGTATATTTGAACAACTCTATTATGTATTTGCTACCTATTTATTCCAGCCCTAAGGATCAGAGAAACCTCAATCTGCTGTATTTACAGTACAAAACCAGCAAAAGAGCTGTAGAAAGAATACTGAAATGACTAAGCTAAAAGACAGTGAAAATGTGACAATGCATCATTACAAAAAACAGGAGAAGCCACATCCAATCACTGTAGAAATAGTCTTCTTAATTTCCAGGAGTCTATGTGGAGCTGGTATGCTAAAGATCATGGTTTTTGTTGAAAACTGAGTAATAAGCAGATGTAATAAGTTGCATATCCTGTTTTCTGAAAACAAATCAAAGCTGCTTTTCCTGTACAGTATTGCATATCGCAAGATAGGACTGAAATCTGTGATAACACAATGTCTTTACAAAAATGGAAATTCTATATGGGCATTACCCGTAAAATAAGCATGTATAAACAAAAAATTTTGTGGTACTTTACACATTTCAAGCATATATGCCATTTTGTCTGAATGTGTCATTGTGGCACATTTAGGTAAGCTCAGAATACACTGTTGTTAAGAATTGTGATTTAGTAAAACAGAATCTATATAATTACATGTATTATTGTAGACATATTACTGTATTTTGTATGTATTCCCTCTCATTACAATGCAAGTTTAAAATAGGTCAAATGTATCCAAGAATAAATTGAAAATGAATTATTTTCTACTGGTGGTCACCTGGAGCTGAGATAGATTTAATGCAATTTTGTTCTCACATTTAAATTTCAGGCAGACTTAGATAAATTCTGCAGTTACACTTTTTGTTAAGCTTCTTGTAAAGAATGAATAAACAGTAGGGACAAGCCACAAAGTATTCTCTAGACAAAAAAACCACAAACTTTTGCACTTCAGGGGGAAAAAAAAGTGCAGGAATAGTTATTATGTCATTGTATTTAGTTTCTTCTCCTTTCCCTGCTTTAAGTTTTGATTAAACCAAATACTTTTCCTTAACTTGTTTACTTTGTGCTGTTGTTTTTTACAGTGAATGAGAGTTAAGTGCCTGGTTAGTCTTCACCTTTGATATTAATGATTCTTTTTATGAGCAAGAATCATTCAGATGACTAATGTAACATTTACACTCAATTTTAATACTGGTTTTGTATACCTGGTATTATTCCCTGTAACAGCAATTTTGAAGGCTGACATTTTACAGTTTACAAGAGCAAGGACTTATTTTCTCTTAGTTTATTTTATGTTTTAAAAGCTCAAATGTTTCCTCTCAGTTGCTCACTACAGTAATCCAGAAACTATGTGGTTTTTTGAAAAAATAAACCAACAAAATAACAAAACAAAAAACACAAAACCTACCAGTCTGGAAGAGAATTGTAATTTATAATTAGTGTGAAATTGGAAAAGACCAATAAGAGTAACAAACATGAATCAACTTATAGCACTGCAGTCCCCTGGAGTAAAGTGCAAATGGAAATGCAACTGCCCTTTCGGATTTATACAAAAGGTATCTTGGAGATGCTGCAATCTTTTTTCAGGCTGTGAAAGCTGATGATACTAATTACTTTTAAAAGAACATTTTAAGATCCTTTATTCTTTACCCACCATAAAGCCTATCATTTGTGCTTACAGTAATTCAGACAGATGATATTGTACATTCTTTGTTGATATCATTGCTAAAGACATGGTGGTATATCTACACATCAAAATATAATACTGAGCTCTGCTTCATGTGTGAATCACTCACATTGTGCTACAGGACTCAATACGTTCACCTCATACAGAGAAAGCATGAAAAATAACAGAATATCAAAACCCACATAATAGAAGGTTCAATTTGTTGGAAGAGATTAAATGGAATTTTATGATTCAGAAGGATAAAACATTATATTACATATTGCATAAACTGATACTCAGTTTATGAAATATATTTTGAAATCACGAATTGAGTACCTCAAATCAACAATCAATCACTGGCAACAATAAATTTTTATCTAAAAATTAGTGGCACTATTTTGACACGCTGGTGTCTTTTGATTTTGATTTGTATCTTATCAAGAGGAGCTAAACCTGACATAAGAAATGTGTACAAAAACTGCATAAAGATATAGTAAAATCAATTATTTCCTTCTTTACTTTCTCTGTTGTTTTTCGTATTTCTAAATTCTAACAATGAATGTTATCACATAAAATATCCCAAAACAATCACCCCCAATCCTGCCTAATGTAACTCAATGGAACCTTATTAGATAGATGCCTCAGAGACTTGTAAATAAAAAGTGTTCTAACACCTGCTCTGGCCTTTTGAGAAGTTATTGAGCCAAAACAGAAATCAGCAATTCAGAGTTTCTTTGCACTGAAAAATAAGCCCAAAGTTACCATCAGAGAATTTCAAAACTTAATGCTGAGAGAGCATTCTTCTCTTCGGAGCTCTTGAATTATAATTAACATGCAGAAAGATAATTACAATGTGTTAGGAAATTTTCTTCCAGAAAGCATTTTAACATAACCAGGCGGCCTCAGAAACACACATAAGCATAACCTCCATGGTAATTCGAACAGGCAATTTGTTCCACTGGTTAACCACAACAAAAAGAAATGAAGCCACCGGCTTCTTCTCAGACTAGCTTTCCTCATAAATTATGCATATTTTTAGGAAGATATAACAAGTTTAACAGAATATCTATAGTGCACAGAACTAAGCAGTGGAAAATAGGTTATGAACAAGGTCAAGTTTTTAATTTATTAGAATTTAAACATGCCCAGGTAAGATAATGTTAATTCCGAAACCCAGAACACTGCACAAGACTATGTTTTACACAGAATAATACAGTTGTCTCTCTTGCTAAGCCCATGGAAAATGGGTGGGAAAGTCTAAGGATTAAAACATAATAATAATTAGAAAACAGCAAGGCTGGTTCAAATGCCATATTTTTAATACTCCTATGTATTTATTTATATGATTACAGTAGATTAGTTTTGAAACCAAGTGAGTAATGAAGGCTCCGTTTTGTCACTATGTGATAATATGAAATGCAGGTAAGTCCCAGGTATGAGCTATTATTCCCTGTGCTAGAAGGGAAGAAGGCAAAGAAGACTTGTTAATTGATTTATTGATTCTACAGTAAAAAACCTAGGTTATTAATGGAAAGCAGCAGAAATCAGACACAGATACATTTTCCTAATTGCCTCTGCTTGGAAAACCAACTGAAGTAGTTCTTGGATTCCCAAGGCAGTTTTATTGATGTATGGAGTGAAGCAAGTAAACAAATGTTTCAGGTGGATGTTCCCTGAAAACACCCACAGCTGACTGTCAATCAGGAGTACCAGGAAACAGGTAGACAGAACTGGGTATAGTATGGAAGAATGAGAGTACAAAATAATGCTAGATTACTTTCAAACACCTGCAATTAATTCACTGGTTACCCTAAGAACAGGATATTTAAGGTCACTGCAATAAGCTGGAAAAGAACCCTGAGAGGGATCAGCAAATTAGTTTGAGGAAATGCTCTCCCTCTTTCGCACTGAACAAAATGGTGCAGGTATGGCACAGGAGGGCAAAGGTAGGTGGGCTAAAGCATGGTGTCTTATGGGGGCAGTGGGAGCTATAGCCCTGCTACATTTAGTTTTCATTGTTCATACACTCTTGCTCGCAAATACAAAAAAACCTGCAATTGATTCAGAGCAGGAAGTGTAGGATTTTGCCTTACTCCTGCCACAGGGATGAAAAACTCCACTATAGATGTAAAAACAAAAAATAAAAAAAAAAAAATGGGTAGAGCTACATAATTTTTTAACTACATGAAAATAATTTGTAAATATTCCAGTTGCCTTAATTTTAAATTTGTACACATACAGAAACATATTGCCCGGCCACTGTGTTTACTTAGTAACACGTATTATGGTGGACTTCAAAAAGAATTTTGTATTCCAATCGTATCTAAATATTTTAACTTTTGTCCTTTCATTAGCCTAAAATAGTTTATTACTGAAATTCTAACCAGAAATTTACATGCACTCTCAACAGACAGCGAAAGGAATGATAAAATTGTAGTGATTTGCACCCTGGTCCCTCTAGGGAATGCTGATTTTAAAATCTATAGATTGAATAGGCATACATTAACTAGCCTCTGGTAAATAACAAACAAACCAAAGCCATTCTTTTTCATTATGTCTAGATAAGACATATTCAATGTTCAACAATTCAGTTTAATTTGTAATACTGTGTAATTCAGAGTTAATGTGCCTAGTAAGTAAAATTGCCCAAGCATATACTGCAAACCTCAGGTGCCCTCTCTGAATAAATATAAAATAATAAATGAGCATTATGAAATACCAGTATATATCTGCAGAATCTTTACTAGATTTCTTTTCACAAATAGAGTGGTACAAACCCCAGTGATATCAGGGAGTACCCACTCTGCTCTAGGACAGGAGCTCCATATACAGACAAGAGTGGCACACACAATAAGCAGTAACTATTTGTCGTGGTTTGAGGCCCTTCAAAGAGTTCTGCTCACTCACTCCCCCCTGTTTCTTCCCCAGTCCTGGCGGATGGGGAGGAGAATCAAAAGAATGCAACTCCCACAGGTTGAGATAAGAACAGTTTAGTAACTAAGGTATAAC
>JASSUY010025067.1:11512-32154 GCA_032466535.1 Forpus xanthops
CAGCCTAAACATTCTAAGCCGTAACTATAAACACTGGTGTTATCAGTACTGTTCCCAAGCCAAAAATCCAAAACACAGTGCTGCACCAACTACTACCTTAAGGAGAAAAACAACTGCTGCTGCTGAACCCATGACACTATTAAAAACTAACTCTATTTGACCTGTTTTAGCTTATTCATACAGGCAAATGAAGGCAGTAAAAGACAATGTTTCGATTACCATAATTCCTATTTTTAGATTAAAACTCTCTACTTTTTCATTTTATTAAAATTTTTATTGTGTGCAAGATCCAGCACTGCACAAAACTCAAAACTTGCCTTTGGTATGCAGTTTACATCACTTTGAAGCTTCCAATCTTGTTTTCAGGTGGAGTATTTGTTACTATTACTTTTTGCCATGCAATACTTACCTGAAAAGTTGTTTGCTTTTCTATGTATATACATATATATAACCTCC
Source organism: Forpus xanthops (assembly GCA_032466535.1). Classification (NCBI taxonomy): domain Eukaryota; kingdom Metazoa; phylum Chordata; class Aves; order Psittaciformes; family Psittacidae; genus Forpus; species Forpus xanthops. The sequence continues at coordinate 11,969 of JASSUY010025067.1, forward strand.
TGTTTTACCAAAGAAGCATTTTGAACCAGACATCAAACTGGAAACTGGATTTCCAATCAAATCTCTTTGAGCATTTGAAAAGATTCATTGGCAGGTAGCTTCACATAGAAAAATTTATCCAAAAGTATGAATGATAGTATACATCAGAAAAAGATTAAGTGCATGCCCTTGCTTTCTAACTTACTATTTTACAAGGTGAAATTACTCCTTTCTAATAAGCATCTATACTAATTTCTGCAGAATTTACTTAAAAATAAATGCTAATCACAGCCATGTTTCTCATGTCAGTGAATATATGCTTTGTCACTGTGTATGCAATGGACTTTGAAAAAGCAGAAAAAGTAATATCAAAGCAACACAGACTTATGAGAATTGTCACCTAGTCGTGCATTTAAAACTCTCAGTGAAAATAAAACATACAAGTCACTGTGATCAAGCATATAAGGATATATGTATATCCTTTTTAAAAATATGCAACAAGTCAGGAAGGGTTTCCACCACATCCTACAAGAGGTTGGACATATTCTGAATCTTTTATCCTTGCATATTTTTTACTTCTTGATGTAAAAGTGCAGAATACATAACTACAACACAATTTAACATAACATTAAGTAAAAAAAAAACCCACAGTTGGGTTTATTTTTGGCAATGAGAAGAAAACAGTTTTACAGTGTGTACCCCACTGACAATAATATTATGGGGAGGGGCCTTAAGGAAACTGCTTGCACTGAATGTAAAATATTTAATCTTTAGATACAAACATAATACATAGCAGAAGTTTAGGCTGGGATTCAAACAATTGTTGAGTTTTTATTTTTTACCTCCTGTACATTCTGTTTTTTTGGCATTGATTTCAGCCACATCTGAATCAAAATTGCAGAAAAAAAGTGGTTAAAATTAAATAACTCCAGTGTAAATCACATTTTGTCTTTTCCTAAAGTTTCCCTTCTGTTTTCTAGAAACTAAAAAGCATCTAGGTGCAAAGTACTGGCTTTGATGAATCATAAATCCCTGTAAAAGGAATTCAGAATTCAATCCAAAATGATGACACATTCATAGCTCTACACATGACAGTTGTTATTATTTGGGTACTCAGAGGACAAAAATCAAGCAGTAATTCTATCTTAAGCCAAGATGCTAATGTATCATTAAGCAATTGTGGAAAGCAGGTGAATAAAGTGCAACTGTAACTTATTGCTTATTATTATATATACTACAGTAATGCCTAATGGTGTATCTATACTTTAGGATAGATTACATCTGGTAACCATCATGTTAGGTAGCAAAAACGTCAAATCTGATGTGTATAAAGATAACGTCAGAATACACATATGTGGTTAAATGGAATAAAGTACTGTATTATAATTGACAAAGTCTGTCTTCTCTAAATTCTATATAAAGGAAATACATTTCACACACCTTTGAAATGTTGCTTGATCGACTTGTGGAACGCCTTGGGGATTTGTCATTCTGGAAAACAAAATTAAGAGGTGAACAAAGTTATGTCATTTGAATTCTTAAGAAGTTTTATTTTCTTTGTGCTTGTGAGGGTGCAGTTCCTCTTGCTCTATTTTTCTTCAGTATGGCTACTGACCGGACAATGGAAGACAACTCAACAAATAAATCATGACAAAATTCATGCAAATTACACCAGTAAGTGTTGAAAAAAGTTCTGTAAAATGCTAGCACTTAATTACTGATGGTTTATTTTTTTAGAATTTTGAATGAAAGATTAATGTATCATCACAGCTTCTCATGAAACCTGGGGATACATTTATGAAGAGGAATGTTTCATGACAAATAATAAAACCCACCTAGTTACACTGGATGCAACCCTGCTTAGAAAGTTGAATTCTTCCTTTCAGGAAAGTTAAAATGGAACTAGATGACTTCCTGATCAGGCATGTTCTGAGAACAACAAACTGCAACCAGCCATAGATGTAGTTCAATTTAACATCTACCCCTACATCCCTTCTCACTCATGCAAAACCATACAAACCAACTCCACAGGTTGAAATTCTACATAAATAAAGTATATGTTGAACAGCTACATTTCTATAGCAGTATTTTATATTTTTCTGGTAAACCAAAATAGGAAGTAAAGCAGTTGTTCAATAAATTGTTCACTACTTATACTTCTCCAGGTACAGATTCATTTACATTGAAAAGAAAAAATATATCTCAGAAACAGCGTTCATCTCCTTGGTAAATGCACACATCATAATGAGGTCATGGAAATATTTTTCTCAACATTGAGAATGTAGATTCAAACACTCAGGTGAAATAGTCATATAAACAAGATTGATTTTTACCTAGAAAGGACTGAACTAGATATGTTTTGTGCAAGTTTGTTAGACAAGTTACTTGGGGGAACAGAGGGCAAACCCCAAAGTAGACCTTCCACTTCTGCACCTGAATTTGCAGTGCATGCGTACATGTCTATTGAAGACTTTCAACTTGACTATGACCCACCCCTCCTTGTCCTTCATTTAAGTAACTACAGAAAAATACAGAAGCTGCCACTTAAAAAAGATTAAATTTCCTGCTCCATTACTGTGCATATCTAGTCTAGAAATTAGTATTTCCCCAACAATTCGTAGCACATGACAGTTCTGCAATGGTAAAAATGACAGAAAAAAAGAACCAAGCCTTAGGCAATTTGTCAGCAAACATTTATGAAAAAAACACTTACCTCTTTTTCTCTCTAAAAATCTGCTTCAATCTCAATTCCAGTAGCACACCCATATGAAAAACAGTTTTAAAAATACTTGCTGTTCCACACACTAGTGTATCTCTCTTCCTTCAGACTTTAGGTAGTTTATTTTTTTTGTTCCATCTCTAAGCACCATTAATTTTTTGCACTGAAAATATTAATATACTGAACTATCTCTCTACTTTGCCTTCACTGGCACAACGGACTCTTGCCCTCAAAAAAAATAGCACTGCTGAACTCCCTGACCATATATCACTCTCCTTTTGATTACACCATACGGGATAATTCTCAGAACTTAACCAGCTTTAGGTTTGTGTCAGAGTTTCTTCTTTTTTAGGAAGAATTAAAAAACCACAAAAATAATTCTTCAAATTATACACTCATTTATTACAACATGTCCTTGAATTTGGCCCCTCATTGAACAGAGAAGTGAACCTAATGATTCTTTCTCACCTGAAGTATTCTATGCTTCAAATATTACTTCTGTGTCCTATTAACCACTGTAGCTTTAGTAATAAATTAATAATTGCTTATCCTTTCTAGACAACATTAAATATATAAAGTTTTAGATGTCTTCATTTATACCTACAGAAAATACACTTTGGATATACTGTGTCAGCATTCAAAGCAGCTCTACTTTGACCTCAAAATAATAGAAGTTATGGACCCATGAAATTAATTCCCCTTTGGTGGTTAGAAATTATGATCAGGGATCATAGCTGAGAAACTCACTGCTAAAACCGTGCAATCTTTTTGCTCCATCACTCAGACTAAAGAAATACTTTGTATTTTCTGACAGTGTAGTGAACTCTGGAACTGTAACTTATTTTCTTTTAACAATCTATCATTCAAGATTAATTTTCAAAATCTGTTTGGTGACTACAGCTCTCTAGGGATTTTACATGATCAATTCTTCAGTATGGCACATATCTCCTTCGCTTCAGTTACCACAAGCTCCTGACTTTCTAACTCCCAGTACCCACACTCTGCAAAGTACTAGCTCATACACTGAATGGCCTACATTGACCTGGCTGGCTCTACAGCTTTTGGAAAAATAAATAAATAAATTTAATCATTATTTCCAAGTTCAGGTATTTTGTGGTGACCTATTCTAAAGCACATATAAATAAAACACAAAATGTTGCACTAAATAACCATACATGAATTGAAACTAGAATTCATTCAAATTCACATTTAACTTGCATGACTTCATACAAAGAAAGAACAGAATAGAAAAGTTATGGCAAAATTTCTCATGAATGTGTCTTTAAAGAATGTCTGTGTGCTTCTGTTCCAATGGTTTATGTTTACAAAATATTCACATCCTTAAGAACAATTCATTTCTTTTCTTACTGTAAAGTGAAGAGGAATTATATTGAAGAATGTTTTTTCTTACAAGCTTGCTAAACACCAACAAGAAATATATGTTTAAACATCTATACATATTTTTATTCATCAGGGAAATGTTTTATGCCTTACCAATCATATTATTTCAAAGAAAACAGCTTTGCACCCTTTAGAATTAACAGTTCTCAGCAGGAATTACTTAATGTCTACAATGTCTTGGTTCTTGACTTCCCTGAGTTTTCTGAATTTACATATAGAGTTTTGGCCTTTTAGCAAATATTCAGAGATCTCTCTTTCTAAAATTCTCAAGCTCTTTTTCCCTCCAGTAAACAAAATAAATCAACTGCTTCCAAGACTCATCCTGGCCACAGGTACGAGCTTCTCAGGTTGTATGTTGTATTATGCTGTCCAAACTGAAATGTCTCTCCTTATTCCCAGACATCCCGTACCACCACCATGTCATCTCTCTTGTGTTTAATCATGCAAATACTCATCAGGTATTTCTTCAAAACTGTGATAGCACATAGTTCCTGTAACTATTCCACTGCAATATCAAGAAAAATCAGTCTGTGTTGGTAAATTTCCTGAGAAGTGTTTTACCAAGGTCATTTACAAGAACATAATTGAAGATGTAATTCAGCCTTCAATATGAATTCTGGGACGAAGACAAAAGAGAAATAATGCCATGAAATTTCAGATTATGATACATTCATGAAAGTGCTTTGGGAAGAGTGTTATATGTACCTATCTGTCCACATCATACCAAAGAAAACGACTGTGTAACATAACAGGCAGTAATAAGAAATTCATAAATACTGCAGTGAACTGTTTAGTCTCTCATACTAAAGAGGAAAATTTTAGATCAGCTGCTTGCTTTCGGACTCACACTAAATATTTATACACATGGTTAATGATTTTAATTTTTGTTGGATAGCATAGCACATTTTAAACTAATCCGTTTGTCTGTTTTCTTTTGTTTAGCTGCCCCATGCTTTGCTCTGGCTTTGAGCATCACTTGGGCTGGCCCAGCAGCTTGCTAGCAGATTGCACTTCATCTCTCTGATGAGAGACCACGGCAGCATGAAGAATTATTCACACTACATCAACTCACAAGAGAATCTTAAGCAACCACTTGTCATACACGCACACTCAACCCACTCCCCACCCTCAAAAAAAAACACAACAAAAATTGCACAAAATAATTCACCTCTGCTTTCTTTCTGTGAGCTCTAACCTTTGCATTCCAGTGGTACAACGTGCTGCTCCACACACTTGCACCGAGTCCTCAAGCTTAGGATTCCATAAATTATTGGAACAACAGATTTTCCACTAGTCATATCACAACATATCACAAAAATAGATGTCACCAAAATAAAAACAACACAAGCCAAACAAATGGTTTTGCCTGCCTAAAGTCCCTTTCTATCTGGTACCCCCTGACTGCATTGACACAGGAGTCTTCTTTCAGCACCTTTTCACTTCTGGAGTTTGAACAGGAGCAGAAATTGCTTTCACTTTACATCCTGAGCTATCAGATACGTAGATCTCAGCTAGCAACATCAGCCACTGGAAAACTAAATAGCAGGAGTTAACATCATTAAAATTGATGTGTGGACTCAGTGGACTTATTTCAACACCTAAACATCAAAATGAAAAGACAAAACCACAAAACTGGCAACATTTACTTTAACTGATATATATGCCCATAATTAACATATATAAACATACTGTGTTTACTGGTGTCATGGTTTAAGGCCCTCATGCAGCCAGCTCATAACATTTCCCTCTTTCTTTCCCCAGTCCTGGAGGATGGGGAGGAAAATCAAAAGAATGCAACTCCCACAGGTTGAGATAAAAACAGTTTAGTAACTAAGGTATAACATAAATCACTACTGCTACCACCAATAATAATAATAAGAGAAATACAAGGGAAAAGAAAACAATTGCTCACCACTGATATCCAGCCCAACCAAACAGTGCACCCCCCACCCTTCCAGGTCTCTGCCCTCCGTTTTTACATCCTGGGCATAACGTGCTGTGGTATGGAATACATCTTTGGTCAGTTTGGGTCAGGTGTCCTGTCTCTGCTTCCTCCCAGCTGCCCCTCCTCCCTGGCAGAGCATGAGACTCAGAAAGTCCTTGGTCAGACCAAAACATCACTAAGCAGTAACCAAAACCATGGGTGTTATCAGTGCTGTTCTCAGACCAAAAGTCAAAAACACAGCATTGCATCAGCTACCAAGAAGGAGAAAAATGACTGCTACTGCTGAACCCAGGACAACTTGGCATCGGGTACAGTTTTACTGTGTAACCTAGAATGTTTTCAATACCAAAGAACAGCTTGGTTCAAAGTGCCCAGTCACAAAAGAAGAGTCCATTGGAATATTAAAGACTGTGATGTAGAAGTCATCCTTAATAAAAATAATGTCACAATATAAGTAACAACAACTATTAATAAAAATTCTATAAAGTACAGGCAATATACATATAGCATAATAGGAGAAAGGAGCTCATCACGAATTGACAGGTACCTTCCATTATTCATGGAAGTATTTTCTGTGCTTTTACACATTTTATTTATTTTTTCATACTTCCAAATATTCAACAGTCAGCTGTATAACACCTCTTATAAATGAATTATACCTCTAAATCACCTAATATAAAATTGATAGTAGGTAAGTCTCCCTTCTTTCGAAACAAGTAACTAACTATTCGAATAAATTTTAACTTCACTAAAAAGTTCAACATTCATGTCTAATAACCCACAGGTCACTAGGCAAAAAGCCTCTGGACAAGGTAAATTTAAACAGACTTTTTCTCTGTTGTAAAGCACAGCTGTGCAAACCCAGCTGATTATGACAAACAAAGCTTTTGAGGATGCTGAAGCATTTCAAACATGCCATTATGACTGTCATCTGTGAAAATAGGCTACACATAATCCAGTGTGACATAAAGAAGTTAGTATTATTAACCTAAAAGTTGCATATTTTCCATATTTATATTTGGGTAGAAGAATGCATGTCAATAATCAAAGAACCTTCCTATTAGTAGGCTGCTAGCTATCCTTACATAAGAATAACGTACAGGTGCTTTACTTGTCATGTGCCTCTGTCGTGGTTACTTATTTTGTACCTAAGACATCTTTGTAAGCCAAATTTACAGCACATAAGACCATAAGAATTGGACATTTTACTTTCACTGCAATAAAATTTGGAGTTAAACATTTTAGGAAGTTAACTTCTTCTTCACCAATTTTTATTGTTTGCAGAAATCTACAATGCCTCCAAATGCCTGGCACAGACATGCCACTGTATTAGAGCTGCTTCGTATCTCTAGCGGGCTAGGTTCCTTTCCTTTCATATCTTATGCTACCTTACTCACATCAGTCTTCATGGACTGAGTGTAGCTGCTTTTATTTTTTTAGCATAAGCTGTAAATAAGCAAGATACATAAGCATGATATACCAGAATCTGATCCACCATCCTTTTGAGTAGCATATACTAATTACAATCCATCACAGGTCAAGATGAGTCAATAGTATGCTTGCTGTTACAATGTAAGGATTTCACAGTGATGCTTCTACCTGCAATTACATGGACAACTTCCATGCTGCAACACAAATTAATAAACAAATGTTTGTCACATATCTGCCTTTGATCATGACATAAGCCGCTATACAGAAGCTTTTATTGGTATAAATGTCTAATACTAATAAGAATGAGGTTTGTGCTGAACCCAGGACAGGCTACGGTGGGATTAATTTTCTTCATAGTAGCTAGTATGGGCTATGTTTTGGATTTTTGCTAGACATAGTTAATATCACAGGGATGTTCTAGTTATCATTAAGCAGTGTTTACACACAGTCAAGGCCTTTTGTGCTTCTCACCCCACCCTACCAGTGAAATGGCTGAGGATGCACAAGAAGTTGGAAGCCAGGACAGTTGACCCCAACTGACCAAAGGGATTTTCTATATCGTATGGTGTCATGCTCAGCATATAAAGGTTAAAGGAACAAAACTCGAAATAAAAAAGGCTGGGATTTAACAAGGTCAACATGCGAGGGTGAGCAATAGTCACACAACAAAGAAGCCATACGCAGTAGCCAAAGGGTCTCGCTCATTAGTACCTCCTGCTTTTTAGTAGCAAAGTAAACCTGCACCTACTGCAATTAAGATAGCCAGAAACTGAGAGCTGGAAGTGGCTCTTATTTCCTTCAGCACCTGTAGACCAAGAGGAGCCATTTGATTCAGTTCAGAGGCTAAAGATCACATCCTTTCCCTTATTAAATGCAGGGCAAGAAAATAACTTGAACAAATCTTAAACAGCTCTAAGAATCATCTACATTTTCCTGCTGTAGGTTACGTAATTCTTTATCCAAGTCACAAAATGCTATGTCTGAAGCACCAAGTTACTAAAATAGCAGAGAATTGAAGGGATTTATAGAAACAAGCACGAATAAGAATTACCAGGATTTTGCACTCTTCACTATAATGCATCACAGTTTTGATAAATCTCTACACTGACCTCTATTAGATGGTGAAATACATATTTTTCTCAGGATAGACAGCCAATAAGCAATACACTGTGCATGGCAACAGCCTGGTGCCAGTGGATCTTTCTACCTCCTTGATCTAGGGCAATACTAAGTACACCTACTGGCAGAGAGGTTCATGGCACTCTCCAAAAAGAAACCCATGTTATATCACCCAGCTCGTTTCCAAATAACACTATCATAGAATCATAGAATAGTTAGGGTTGGAAAGGACCTCAAGATCATCTAGTTCCAACCCCTCTGTCGTGGGCAGGGACACCTCACACTAAACCATGTCACCCAAGGCTATGTCCAACCCGGCCTTGAACACCGCCAGCGATGGAGCATTCACAACTTCCATCAATCAGAAACTATGGACACCAGTATCCTAACTAGTCTCTAGGTTAACTCTAACAATACATAATTTCACATGAATGGTATCATTATTTAACTAGACGTGAAATTTCATATACTCCTAGTTTCACCACTGAATTATTCAGCTGACTGAAAATATCAAGATTAGTTTTTTCAAACTAACCAGATTTCATCTACCCTTTTGCTTACTTTAGCCTTAAGAAAAATAGCAAGCTTTTTAATCCAAGATTGTTCTTTATGACTAGGTATTCTAAATCACTTAGTCTTCAAAAATACACATCTAAAATAGTATCTGTCCTTGTTGACTCAGAAATTGCTTGGTATAACCGAGCATCAAGCATAACACTGTGTGAATAATCTGCTGTAATTAGCTGCCTTTGGTCTTCAGTTCATATCTTTGGGGAAAAAGAAAAAAGGCTGCCAAAATTATAGTTTCTAGTAGAACTTTTCTAACAAGATACAAGTGATGCCTGTCTTTATCCAAAGCTGACAACATAGTTAAAAATTAAAAGCTGCAAAACCAGATAATGGACAAGTGAAACTTGCCATTACCTTCTTATTAAAAAGTCACAGGGAAAATCATAGGAAGATTATAACTTAACAATCAACTAGTATATTAGTCTGTACTCTAATGACATACCTTACCTTTATGAAGATGCATGGAATATTATTTGCAAACAGAATTATAAAAAAAAATGCAAAGAAGGATAATATTAATTACAAAAGGCAAATACAAAGGAAAATAGATGGAATGAAAAATAAACATGGGGAAAGAACCACATAAAAGTTTCCTTCAGGTGTATAGGCATTTAAAAGAAACAGTTCTTTATAGTCAAAAAGGTAACCTACAGGGAGAAAGATTAATTGCGTAAATTCACTCTTGTTAGTTTTTCACCAGAGAACTGTGCTCACATTGGTACTCGATACAAGGCTCTGACTTCTCTGATAATTTGTCTATAGAAGGTTTACGTGTCACATTTAGAAACAAATCTTGGGCTGCAAACATCTTACTAATGCTTTTATTTTCACTGCTATTTGCCAAGATACTTCTCTTCAGCAAAAATACAGAGGTTTTCATTATTATTGTATCAATGTCTAAGTACAGCCTGCTTAATTTCTACCATCTCGCTACATTAATCACATCACTTCAGGTATAACAGATAGCAATATAATTTGTGATAGATTCCCATATGTCAAAAGCACCTTCTGCTACTTGGTAATTATAAACAACCTGCATGATTGCACTAACATTTGATTTACATTCGTTTGCTACTGGAGACATACTAAGGGGATTTTTTTGTTTGGGTATTCTTGATAAAGATACCTTACCTGGGAAAACTGCAAATGTTATTTTTATACCCTTTTTTCCTTAGCATTACTCAGCTATAGAAAATGAAGATAAGGACCAGTTTTATTCCCCCTCCCCCAAATACAAATACAGCAAACGTTCTACAGGATTTACTTTGTCAATCTGTTTTGCTAATGAACTGCCAGTTCAGCTTTGTCTTATTACTTCTACAGAGGTGTTACACATGTCACTGTACGTCTCTTGGTTTCAAATATGAAATAAACCGACTATTTAATTATCACTTATTTTCACAGTGCTACCCTCCTTAAATGGGTTTGACACACAGAGCAAGAAAGTGAAATAGAGTCCTTCTCACTATGACATCAAATTATCATTTTGTCTCTCTTCTGCGATGAATAGAAGTGGAACACAATAAATTTCACTGCAGCAGTCATATCAAATTGTTCTGTCATTTACACATTGTTATTATTTACAGATAACGTATTTATGCATTTCCATCCTCGATCAATGAAGATCTGTTTTTTCATTGTCTTGTACAGCGTGACAGAACTTTAGTACACTACCACTATATTTATCTTCCAAAGCTCCCACTGTATCACAAAATTTTGCTTTTCTGTAAGACTCTCTGAAACTGAAAAGAATTGGGTTTTTCACCACCATGCTGAGCTCCAATCAATGTTTGTTCAGTTCTGAGCCTGAATTTTTCTCTAATGAACGAACATTTTTCTCTAATATTTTTCTGAACATTTCTCTAATATTTTCTGATTATTCTTCCCGAAGTGTCAACCCCTCTCGTATTTCATAGTGCTCCCCAAACACCTGGTCTCTGCAATGATCCTCACCTGTAAGAACACTCTACGTGCTCCATATATAAATTTCAGCAATCAGTTGTAAGAAGTGATGGATAGGAATTATTCCACAAGGTGGATATGGTTTGTGGACCATGTCATCCGAGTTAACTCACAGTATGAGACACATTCATTTTTTTCTGGTAAGTATGACTATATGCAGATATTTTTAAACTGAAAAGACAAACTAGTTTGTTTCAGAAGCTGGAATTCAGAGGCCATTTTGTTGTCTGCCATTTATTGTGACCTGCTGGATTCCAGACAATTAGTACCAGAGATGAAAGACTGTGTGGCCAAGTATTTGTGTAACAGCCAAATGTTTAGCAAAGGACAAAAGATTATTTAAACACACAAAGTCTATGTGCCTCAATCACAACAGAGTCATAAAACATTACTTGAATATGTGCTGTACATTCAAATATCACCAATTTTATACATTTATTTGGAATTCTATGCTTTCAGTGTACCTTTAACTCAAACCCCTCCAAGTAAAATGAAAAATGAAAGGAAATATCTTTTTTCCCTGTCCTTTAAAGGACATCCAAACATTTAAATCTTTTAAAGTACAGGTGCTACCTTTCACTGACCAATTTTTTGCATTATTAAGCCTAAACCCACTGATCTCCAACTGTAACAAGAATAGGAGCAAAACTATATGCAACTAAGTACTTGACAAGAAGTCCTAAGTGCTAAGTAATAATGGTAAGAAAAAAAATAAACATAACCAAACAAAGAACACTGTTTGACTATACATCTGGCTTTTAGTATCCAGGAAAACTGTATCTTGAGAATCTCCATGTGCATAACAAAGATGTAGGCAGGTTGCACTGCCCTGGCCCTACCGGCCACTCTACTGCTGATACAGACCAGGATACTGCTGGCCTTCTTGGCCACCTGGGCACAAGCTGCCTCGTGCTGTCAACCAACACCCACAGGTCCCTTTCCACCAGGCAGCTCTCCAGCCAGTCTTCCCCAAGCCTGTAGCGTTGCATGGAGCTATTGTGGCCCAAGTGCAGGACCCAACACTGAGGTACTGAGTCTTCTCATAAATTAATAGTAGTATATTACTGCACAAACCTAAAAAGGTGCTATTTATTCCAATCCTTTGAAGAGCTGACATGATAAAGACTAGATTCTAATTTTTCAGTTACATCTGGATATTTTAAGGCAGCAGGGTTCAGAATCCAGAACACAATTTGTTTTTCTCTGCTTTCCAAAACACTCAGTGTGTTCATTAGAAAAAGGATGCTGTAGAAATCACAGTTAAATTGGGCTTATCACAAGCTTACCTACTGTAATATACTAATTTATTCTGCCATGGGATGAAGGAAAGCGAATATACAAAAGCTTTTCTATTTATTCCTTGTAGATACCCTAATATTTCATTGAAAAGCGAATTCTTGATTATATTTTTTACTTCAAATAATTAAAGTAAAAGGAAGCGTTGAACACAGTATACACTTATTTCTTAGCAGAACTGACAGCAATTCATACATATTCATAACAGAAGCCTTCTACAGGTCTTTTAATCGCAGACAAACACAATCTACATATTCCATCTCAAAGATGTGTTGAGAGATGGTCTCGTACAGCACACCATTTACTGATTACTCCTTCTTAGCAGACATTCCTTAGCAACAGGAATCTCTCGAATGGAAAGAGGAACACCAAATGGGAAAGAAGGAGGAAGTCTGGGGAAAACAGATAAGGAGGTGACTGTCCTAGGGAAGAAAAAATGCCACCCTAGCTTAGGTGAGGGAAGGTTTTACTGTGCAGAGCATAATTTCAGATTCCAGATATGCCCAATAAGCAAACAGAAAAATAAAGCCAAAATATAAGAAGTGGCTCTGACATGATATCTGATTAGTTATAATAAGGCAAAGACATTGCAGGCAACTGTTAAATTCCTACTAGTCAGACCTTCATAACTAATAAGAAAAGTTCCTGACTTAATTTGGACAGACAATAATTCAAAGTTTTGGAGAGTGGCTACAAAGAACTAGTTACGCTATTCTATTAATTACTGCAAAGAATTTCAACTGTGTTGGAAGTAACATCCTGACATTGTAATTGACTCTTAATACTTGCACACAATATTCTGCGCATTTACATGTATCTGTCTTTGAAGGCTCTAGCTGTTAAAAACGCCACTGAAGTGTTCTATTCTCTTATTCACGAAGCATTTTAATTACTGTCTCAGCAGTTAATACCTTATGCTCTGCATTTTTTCCCATTATTCCATACTATTGTTTTCTGTGCTTTCTCATCCTGCTTTGCTTAGTTACAACACAAAAATGAAATAATATTATACACAAATCACTGTTGTCATTTTCAGAATGGATACCACACTTTCCCTCATTTCACTGAAGTAGGTCACCAGTGTGATAAATGCTCTAGATAGTTTAGCCTTCAGTGCACTTCCAGATTTCCAGTAGTCCCTGTGGGTAACAAGTACAATAACAGTATTTTAAGAAAATAAACAATATTCTGCCACTTGTATCTGAAGCAGGAATTTAACTGGTGACTAACAGTGCTGAGTGGAACCAGGTCCCTGAAGATCTGACTTACTCATCTCAGGTAGAGGCCCACGTTTTGCAATATGATGGTCATAGAGTGTCCTCAGCAACATGTTATCATTCATATTTTTGGACACACTGGCAAACATTATCTTATAAAGCTATAAAAATGCAGATGGGTATTCAGATAATTCTCTTTTAGACCTAAAAAAGCAACTCAACTGAATTTTTTCCTTCATACAGAAACACTACTCTTGCCAATTATTTCTGTAAACAAGCAAAAAAGGGTTCCCACAATCTGGAAGGGGACTTTCACTGTCCTTTCCAGCTAAACTGCCTGCGCACTGATTTTAAAAGAGGAATCATATCAAAAGTTGTTGCTATTGGGGAGTATATTTTAATTTTTTGTTGATAGTAAAATTTCTCCATCTAATCACAGTGTGAGGTTGTCCTGGTTTCAGGCTATATTCAGAAGTTATGTCAGTTCATCTTTATCTTCCCTGCTCAGTTTGACTCTACGTGGATGAGTAAGCTGAGTTATATGTTGTTGTGCTTGTCTGGATCACAGTTCAGTGGGTTTAGCACATCTATTTTCTTTGAATGCAAAAGGTTAATTTCATTCCAGTGCAGATTACATCTGGATACTGACCTTTGCAACTGGAAAAACAGACAGAATCTTAGTTTAATTAATCTCCCAAATGGATTCATATTTGAAACATACTCAAGAAGCCACATGTTTTAAATTCTTCTGGGAGCCATATAAGAATGGTGGATTCCTGATATCTGGAAACATTGGAATTGTCCAGAATGAGGCAAAAGGAGAATTTTTTATTAAGTAGGACAGGCTGAGAGAATTTGCATGGCAGAGATGCTCATGAGGACTGTAGTTGTGACTGTGTTTTGTATACACATATAAAATAGCTCTTTATATACAGAGAGGTGTGTGGGAGAGAAGTCATGTATATGCCCTGGCTCTCCCTCATACAATAGACAATGCTATATCCCTGTAGCTACGCTCTCGCTATGTTTGTTTTTTTTTCATGGTACAAGTAATTGGCCTCTGCAATTAACTCAAATAAAGAAGCGGCACAGCTGGATTTTCTTCCATTCTCAGGTCTGTATGAGTTGCTCAGTAAGAAACTCCACAATATTAAGGAGAAAGGAAGTGGGATTAGTCCTTAATTGCAGAAACATCAGGAGACACTTCCAGTTAAAAAACCTTACAAGAGCGTTGCTGTCAGTCCCTCAGTTCTCTCACTGCAAAAAAAAAACACCAGGGGCCCTGAATCAGCTATGAGACCTGAAAGGTGCAAGGAAGAAATCCACATCCTGCTCTGAGATGGTCTGTTAGTAGCAAGAATCTATTCTTCCACTTTAAAAATGAAAAGAAATGATACTTTTATACCACTTCAAATCACTTCTGCATTGCACTCCTGCTCTGCAAGCACCAGAGTGGATGCAGCTTTGAGTTCATATTTACATTAGCTTTTCTTTTCAGTTTTATAGTGTGCTTCTCCAAGGGCTAGAATTGGTACATGTTCATTTGTGGTACTAAGAAAACATGACATGAAACAGGAGCAGCGGATTAAAAGCTCCCTGTCTTTTGCAAGTACTTACTGGAATTTGAGAGCAGATGTTGGGATATCTTAGGTTCCCTTGCATCCTAAATAAATGTATTCTAATTTCTGTAGTTTATTTAGCTATTTAATATAGCCCAGCATCCTTTAAGGTGCTCCCTTTACCAGCAGTGAGATGGGAATCCAAGTTGTGAACTGATGTCCATAGCAACAAGCTTGTAGATTTGGCAACTAAATAAGCCTGGTAAATTAAGGGTACTCTTGGGCACTTTAAAAAGCATAAAAAAGTAAAAAAAAAAAAAAAACTTTTCATGATGAAAATGATGCAAACCAGAACCACCATGAAAAGGCAGTGTTTTTTCAAAGTTACTTATTTCAATGAATTCATTATGACAAAGACCGTACCTGTCAAATGAACATTAGTTGGTAAATTGCTAGTTTATCAAGTATGCATTTGCAATGTACTGTAAAATGCCAGCTCTGCTGATACAACCACTGTATAGAAAATCTGAGTTATAGTATATTGTATACTTAGGTTAGCCAAAAATAAAAAAAACAAGCCACACACACACACAAAAGGAAACAAACCAACAAACAGAATGAAACACTTCCCTACCAAAGGTTCTTTATCTTTGCAAATTCATCTTGGCTACCATGAAAAATTATTTTCTTATTGATCATTGACCATCTATCATCTTTCCTTCTATTATGGATCTAAGCTTCCTGTGAGACAGCTAATCAAGGCAAGCAAAAGTTAATTTTTGGTACCTTTTGTTGTATTTAGCTGATGAATAATTGTTGATCAATGGGTGACCTACCCAGGTCTGACTGTTCCTGCAGCACTTCATATTCTGTTTAGAACTAACAGAAAATCAGCTACAGCAAGTCTTAACATTCTAGACTGTACATATATCTATTCAAAATTGCAGAAAAATTAATAGCAATATTAATCCTTATGAAAATAGGTGGGACACATCGATTCCTCTTTGGAGCTCAAACTCTTCTGCATTTTGGCTCATGAAGTAGTTAGACAACACATTTTTTCTTGCCTTATCATATCCTTCCAGACTTCAAAATTTGAAACTCATGGATAAATTTTCAGAGTGAATTCAGTACTCTTTAGTGTTAAAAAAAATGAATGTACAGCTGTGAAGAAACTGTACAGAAAGCTGATGTTGTGTCCATGTGATGAAAATATGAATAAATATACCCTCTGGGTGATTATATGTAAAGGGTATGAGCCAAAAAAAACCCAAACCAATCCCCAAAAAACTATAAGCAATAATTTGCCAAAGGCATAAACATTTACAATAATCCTCTTTTTCCCCAAAACACAAAAAGAGTAAGAAATCTGCTGGAAAATTTGTATGGCCAATAGATGGCATGGCCTCTGCACAAAAAAGAACAAACTATTCATACAAAAATAAAGACAATTGAGTTGAAATATGATAGATTGCAACATGGGTAGAAAATCAGAAACTATTTTCCAGTCTATCAATATGAGAACATCAAATCAAACTAGCTGGCAATAGATTTAGAATGAAGTAAATAAACTTCCATAAGTGGCATGAATGTATGCATATATATTCTGCTTATATAAGTGGAATATAAAACATCATAAATGGCTAATGTTTAATAAGCACATCAGAAATTTTTTGAAAGCTTATTGAGGATTAAAAGCCAACCAAATGTACTTGCAAAATATGTTTGTTCAAGGGGAACATATAAAAAATTACTTCTTGGCCAGAAATTCCTTGAACTACAATTTACTGGATGCTGAGCAAATAGCCTGTAAGTCACACTAACAGCTCACATCTCAACATTTCCATAGCATTCACAATTAGCCATTGTCTGAGACAGCATACTGGGCTACATGGGCTTTAAGTTTCTCGTCATCTGGACCTTCTTACCTTGATAGACATAAACTGGATAGTTATAAGATTGAAACTTGCCATTTCAAATATCAGTATGGGGATAAGGTAGAACATTTCACACAATTCAATATAATTATTGTACGATATTATGTATGACAGTATTTCACTAATTCAGTCCTGGAAGATATCTTCACTCACGTAAAGCAACTTATTTAGCTCCCACTAATTTAAATAATAGCTCCTGGAAAGTCAACAGCTCTGAAAACTATAAAGAGACCTTTTTAATATAAGTGTAAAAATCTACAGTATAACAAACCTTTTATGAATTCAGACTGTCTGGAGGCAAGATGAAATCATATGTGATCTGAATCCTAGACAGTTCATTCATCTGTATTTGGAAAAAATCCTGGTGAGTAAAGAGAGTCAGTGTATACAAGAAATAAAAATTAAAAGGACTTGGGATTTAGACCTTTGTCTATAGCTTTGTCCACACTTTTTCCTCACAGAATAAGTTCAGAGTAAATGAAAGAGTAAGTCCTTACCTGTGCTGAATAATATTTTGAGAAGTTACCATTCATAACAAAATTAAGTGATTTACAATAGCTTTGCAAAAACACATAATGTAACTTGAATTATCTTTGAGTTATATTTTTAGCATCCAGTTAGATGGCTGGTTTGATCATAAATGGAAAACACAGATTTAGTAGAACTAGTTCATCTTCTGTCACTTATATTAGCCTTCCATTTATTCCAAACACGGCTTCCAGAAGTTTTATTTTCTTCCTTTTAAACCATTAAACATAATGCTACACAAGATACTTCACCTCTGAAAGGATGATTCCACTACTTAGTGCTCGATAAGAAGATCTATCTCAATTACCGATTACCAGAAAAGACTACACAGTAAACCATACGAAATTTGATAACCCATAAAAAAGTCAAAAGCTCTCGTAAACAAACACATCCTAGGCATAAATAGGAGACGGGATAAATACCACCTGCATTTTTATAGCTGTACAGGACAGTGTTTGACAGTGTTGGGAGGCTTGGTTTCCAAAAATATGAAAGAAAACATGTTGCTGAGGACATTCTATGCACATCATATTGCAAAGTGTGGACCGCTACCTGAAATGAATGAGTCAGATCCATAGTGGACCTGGTTCCAGTTGACACTGTGTTAGTCATCAGTTAAATACCTGCTTCAGATACAAGCAGCAGAATATTATCTTCTTAAAATAGTATAACTATACTTAACATATTTTCCAACACAGACTGGAAATCTGGAAGTGCAGTCCATACATAGCATCATGCTTGTTCTTCAATAAACCAAATTATATCCTGTTAAGTCAACTTGACCCTTCTGGAATTCTAAATTTTTACATCCTTTCCAGATGAGTATCATCGGTACATTGTTACTTAGATCATAGCAGAAAATACTGCATCATGAGAAAGTGTTGCGTGACTGCTACAGCTGAATCCAGGACAGAAAGTTATAATACTCCTATACCAGCTTACTTCACTATTCAGTATGTATATGGGTCTTCTCTTATTACTGAAGTAACGTACATTTATCTCTGCTTGAGCTGAATGCTATTTCCAATTTTGTCACTTTTTTTTGGGAGGGGGGATGCATTTTTTGGTGGGTTATTTTTTTTTTTCAGGCCTTAAAGTAGGCTCAGGCCTCAGGATTTAATTTAAATCTTTGCAAGTCATAATTTTCAAAATGTGGTGAAAATATATAAAGCACTGTAAATGTCTTGTTTAAGGTGTACTACTGATTTACACAGTCTTATTACAGTATCTGCAGTGTTATTTACACTTACATTTATTAGTTCCACTGAGTAGAGTTTTTAATCCTGAGGAAGACTCCTCTGCAGAGCTCCTAACAGAACACTGACAATTTCTCTGAAAGAGTAAAACCTATTTTAAATTGCCATATCAGATTTCCCATATTTTCATTGGTGTTAAAAAAAAAAAAAAAACTAAAAAAAAAAAACCCACAAAAAACCAAACCAACCAATAAATCAAAAACCCAAACTGTAACAAAGACAAAAAAGTCCTCCTGGCTCTGCACCGATGTTTTTACTTTTCTTTTTTTTTTTTTATCATGTACCATGAAAATTCCTTAACAAAATTTCAGCTTCCATTTCTTCTACACAGAGCAACTAATTTCTAGTTCAAAACTTTGCTACTTCACTTGCTTGGACTTTTCCTTCTTTTGAGATTAAAATGGTAATTTCTATTCTTAGAAGATATCTTTTTTAGCACAGTATTTTCTGTAAGGCAACTTTAAATCCAAAATCATCAAAAGCAGGTTTCTTTATAATCTTTTTCTTAAAAGACACTAAAAGAAAGATGAATGCTTTCTGAAACATATCAGGAAAAATGTTATCGCTAATGTGCTAGGTACTGATGAGATCACATCTATAACAGCATATACAAGGACAGACACAAAGATTAATTGAAGCTAGAACAGAGGCAGAAAGTCCAGTCAAATCATTTGAGAAGTAGAAAGTCTATTCTCCAAGAGAGACTTAAAGAGTCTGACTCGTTTAGATTAACAGATGATGCTCAAATTGGATACCTGCTATGCATAAATACAGTAGATATATATGAATGGGAAAACTTAAGGTAAGACACAGTTTGCATAAAATAAATGGGTATAAAATATCCACAGAGTAAATTTAGGCTAGACATAAAAGATTTTAATAGCTAGAAAATACCTAGAAAAACGACTTCCCAGTAAAAGGACAAAAATGTACATGCTAACCAATAAGTTAAAGAACAATATGAAAATTGTAACCACGCGTGACTGGGCTCAATGATGGAGGAATTCCCTCTAGACATATATTTTTAGCAAGAAAACCGCATTTTTAACAGATATTTTGATAAGAATATGCTTCAGAAGCATGATTGTCCTGAGTTCAGCAGTAGCAGTCATTTTTCTCCTTAGTAGCTGCTGCAGTGCTGTGGTTTTGACTTTCAGCCTGGAAACACCGATAACACTGATGCTTTTAGTTGCTGCTCAGCAATGCTTACTCTGATCAAGGACTTTCTGAGTCTCATGCTTTGTCAGGGAGGAGGGGAAGCAAGAAG
>JASSUY010025068.1:0-28605 GCA_032466535.1 Forpus xanthops
CAAATGTTTTTTTCTTCAAATTACCATCAATTAGTTAAAGTAGATTCTTAACTGCAGTGAAGTCCAGTTTATTTACATTTAAATGCATATATGATAGTCTTAAATGGGAACTTAAATGGATATTCTTAAATTGATAATCTTAAATGTAGCCTATAATTTTAAGAATAGTGTCTTTCTTAAATGGAGACAATGTTTCAACTTCAACTTTTTGGTGTTAAAATAAAAAATGTTGCAAATTGACCACCAGTTCCAATCTGCACAATTAACAGCTTCTGTGCAGTATACTTCCATGAACTACACGGCTGTAGATACCCTGCTGTCTGTCTCGTTTAAATCTTTCCTTTGCATTCTAATCAGATAGAAACAGGGTCCAATTCCCAATTTGAAAAATAAACACATTAAAGAAAATTAGTTTAGGCATCATTACAGTGTACATACATGAGAGTCTACATTTTTTTTAATGGACACTTTCTAAACAGCATTTAAGTACAAACCATAATTTCTGTGTGGCTAATTTGACCACACATATTGCAAACTGTTTTAATTTTCCTTTATTGTCCTCTAATGAGCTCATCAAGAGTATATAATTAGTGCAGTAAACTGCATAACACAGGCTCTGCCCTAAAGCAGCCAAGCAGAGTTCTTAACTAGCCCACTCTCCTGCTGGAACTTTGTACTGTTAACGGATCATGAGCAGTAGGAAGTATATCAAGGGATATGCTCTTTTTTTAAATAGCTTGTGATCTTTGGCTTGAAGCAACAGTTCTGGGGCTATCACCACCTGTACTGACACACACATGAAAGATGTTTTGTCACTTTTTAGTGAAGCTATCAAGGTCATTAATAATGGCTTTGGATGCCTGAAAGACACTGTAAGACTGAGCAACTGGATTCTATGGCAGTTTCTCTTCAAGTATAAACTTTTAATATTATCTGCAGTAGGTAATCCTAGAATTCTCTGCCAAAATCTGAAACTACCAGTAGATAGGAGTTTATAAAGGTATAATTTATGAAACTGAGAAAACATTACAGGCACAAGAAATACCCAGATATAAATACTGTGTAAACAGACAGCTATATTTCAGTCTGTGTGTCCGATGGAGGACATTGTGTTTGAAAAATACCAACCCTCTGTTCCAATATGCAGAATATCATAAGAAGCCCAGCACTTTTCAAAAACAGTCACCTTGATGACTTCAGGATGTGGTTTTTAAAATGAAATATAACACTGCTGTAAATAATTCTTAAGATAAAGAGATTCTCATGCAATATTTACATTATCATATAGAAATTTTTTCTAATTTTTGAGATTGCTTACTGCAAGAAATGGCTATATGAACAAAGAGAATCACAAGTTTGTTTTTGTCCCAGTGTTTTTGACCCCACCAGTCCCCAGAACATTTACAAAGCTGTGCATAGCCCAGAAACATGTTGTACCACCTTTTCTACTCCCTAATCTTCTCAAAACCAGTTTTAGATCATTTCCTACTGACATTCAAGCACAACTTGTACCGTGCTTGAACACTATGTACATAAGTGACAAAAATGTATGTACAAAAACTTGGAAAGAATGCACTGAAAAACAAGAGAAAAAATGTAATTATGGTTACTGTAAAATTTGACATCGCCATTCCTTTGCAATCATTTTTTGTTTATTAGACTCTATAATAAAATATAATTTGCATAGCAAAATAGCATACTGAGGAGCTTCCCTGGTAATTAGTTTATCAGGGCTGTAATGATTACCTGCAATTAATAAAGTAAAATTGTATCACCAGTTTAATTTTAATCCCTGATATTTACCACCTGCAGAATAAAGTTCAGATATGGAATATGTGGTGGAAACAGTTTGCCATTTGAGTAAACACATAAAATCTCAAACAAATGTTAAAAAAACTGTGCACAAAAATAAATTCTTTACTTAAGGCTAAAGTACCATTATAATTCATCTTCCACTGCTGCTGCAGCAGATTTCAAAATTTCACAGAGTACTACTAAAAGTGTTGGAAAAAGGAAAATTAACAATAGCTAATAAAAAAAAAAGTAAATAATATTTTAGGATTTGCCTACATGTGTTTAGATTCTTCTGTAAATACATAAAGGCATACAAATTACAAAGGTTCTTAAACATACATTTTTGCTTAACATAAAACCATAGAATGGTTAAAGTTGGAAAGGACCTTCACATCATCTAGTTCCAACACCCCTGCCATGGGCAAGGACGCATCACACTAAACCATGTTGCCCAAGATTCTGTCCAACCTGGCATTGGTTGCAGCTTCCAGGGATTGAGCAGTCACAACTTCTCTGGGCAATATGATCCAGTGCCTCACTACACTCACTGTAAAGTTCTTCCTTATATCTATCTGGAACTTCCCCTGTTTAAGGTTAAACACATTATCCCTTGTCCTATTGCTACAGTCCCCAATGAAGGGTCCCTCTCCAGCATCCTTGTAGGTCCCCTTCAGATACTGGAGGGCTGCTACGAGGTCACCATGAAGCCTTCTCTTTTCCAGCCTGAACATCCCCAATTTTCTCAGGCTGTCTTTGCATATGAGGTGCTCCAGCCCCCTTATCATCCTCATAAGTAACAATTTACTATACTTACTTTGATTTGGTACATAGGCATTTGCAAATAAAATGGCAAAAATATAAAGCAAAATCGACACTTATAAAGGGTGTATAGATAAGAAACTATTACACAACAGTAGGGAATTGTTTGTCACATTCTTTCCTGGATGATGTTGCAAGCAGCACTAGATTTTAACTCAGAGTATTGTCATGAATTGAAAAGAAAAAAATCCCCTAAATGTATTATTCTACTCTGAAACAAAGCTGGTATTTAAACTTCAAAATTTTTCAGTAAGTGAAAATCCACATTTACCGAAATACAATGCTAATAGAAACAGCATAAAAAGTAACGATTTTTTTAGTTTTAATGAAGATATAGAAAATGTTTTTATGTATTCTTATATATAAAGTAAGAAATTTGGATTTTATAATGTCTTCCTCTTAGAAGGAAAGAGAAAATGTCCACACATAACTACTACTTTAGGATACAGTTAGACTCTTCCACTGTTCAGGAGTGTAAGAGCATAAATACTGATGAAAACTGGAATGTAGAAAACATCTAAGATAAGTAAACAAAATTTAAACACCTTGAGTCACGCATACCATTTTGGCATAAAAAATATGTTTCTAGTTGAACTTCTAGAGGTAGGTTAGATCTACATTAGGTCTAACCAAAGGAAAAATAAAATGTCATTCTTCACTGTAATCAATCTCTGTTCTTTTCTTGACAGCACAGTAATTTTCTAGAAAAAAATAAAAAAAATCTAAAAAGAGATGGACATGAAATGGAACTGTTACTTTTGAAATAAAAGACTCTAATATTGAATATATTTAATTCCTGCACTACAACTGAAAGCCATTTTGTCTAACAAACGTAAGAGCCTTTAAAAACATTTTCCTTCCAATAATTTTGCCATTCATGTAATTTTTAAAATTAAAATAAATTTCATACTGAGTAAGGTCTTGAATATATAAAATTAACACCTCTCCAAAGACCAAATTATGTTTCACTTTAATTATTGTGCTATGGATCAACATGGATCATTGTAGATTTTACTGTTATTTATAGTCTTTAATATTTGGAACTTGTACACTTCATATATGTTGTACAATAAACTCTTAATTTTCAGATAACCATTTCATCACCCAGCTGCTAAACATTGCAACTCAATTTGAATTGTCTGACAGATCTTAAGTATTCTCAGTTTATTCCTATACTTGAGACTTCCCCAACCTATAGTGAGAACTCACAAATCTGTAGAAGAGATTATTTCCAAAGGAACCATCTTCTTGAAAGAACAGTGGAGTGATCCAGTGGTAAACTATAAAAAATTCCTAACACCAGAGAGCTATCTAGAGACACAGCTGAAACGATTGAAGGACTTGCCTGCCATTTTGCAAAAATTTACAGAATTCTACTTCTGTTCATATTCAAAACACACCCATCCTATGGTGGAAGATAACAATCATATTTTAAAGACATAATGATGATATAGCAGCAGCTAAATGGATCTTCTGCCCAGCAAAGTACAGTAGAAAAAGTGTGATCTCTTCCTGGCCTGGTCAGGGACAGAAGTTACACAGAACAATATTGTACTCTCACAACCACTTAAAATGTGAAAATAATGTTATGTAAAATGAAACATAATAAATAATATATACATAGCAAAATATAAGCATAATATATAATTAGTATATTTTTATTAATTTATGGCATGGTGACTGCATTTGATAATGTGGGCTTCTCTATTTAAACGCTTCTGCTCTTGTTAAGACTTTGAACAGGCCTTCAATTTATAAGATCCCCTGGCTCCCCCAAGCAATTTGTTTCTTTGGGTTCAATAATTGTAAAAAGTATTGTCTCATCATGAATGAGGGTATGAGACCTGGGACTCATGCCCTCTAAATGGCTTCTTTACATAAACAACATAGCACATGTCATTGTAACTACACAGAATAACGCAACAAAAGGGATGTTTTTCTCATATGTTGGTTCTCTTGGTTTAAGCCCAGCTGATAGCTCAGTATCATGCACATTCCCTCCCTTTCCCCCCCTCCCGCTTCAGGAGGGATGGGGAGGAGAATCAAAAGAGTGTAACTCCCATAGGTTGAGATAAGAACAGTACAGTAACTAAGGTATAACACAAATCACTGCTGCTACCACCAATAATAATAATGATAAGGGAAATAACAAGGGAAGAGAATACAATTGCTCATCACCTGCCGACCGTGACACCCAACCTGACAGAGCAGTGATCTAATCCTTCTGGGTAACTGCTCCCAGTTTATATAGTGGGCATGGCGTGTTGTGGTATGGAATACCTCTTTGGTCAGTTTGGGTCAGGTGTCCTGTCTCTGCTTCCTCCCAGCCTCCCCTCCTCCCTGGCAGAGCATGAGGCTCAGAAGGTCCTTGGTCAGAGTAAACATTACTGAGCAGCAACTAAAAACATTGGTATTATCAGTGTTGTTCCCAGGCTGAAATTCAAAACCACAGCACTGCACTAGCTACTAAAAAGGAGAAAAATAACTGCTACTGCTGAACCCAGGACAACAGTTTGTGCTGCTGCTCAATTAACATACCATGCAATGTTTTTATTACAGAGCCCACAACTCAAATAGTCCTTTTCCCTTGTACTTAGTTTTTTTAGATTGTAATCATGGACATATATTAGGATGTACCTGTTAGAACCACTCACTCCACTGTTTGGCCCTGATTTGCAACTGGCCTTGTGATAATAGATAAATCTACTGGGACAGCCTCCTTCTCCCTGAAATCTAACACAGGGACAGTTTATTCACCAAGACTAGCTTTGTTCTCAGCAAGGCTAACCTCTATGTGCTCTCGCTGCAGTCAGTGAAGACAGTTACCTCCAAAGATGAAACTCAGTTTCACAAATCCAGCCTCTCTAAATACTTTTTATCTCTTTCCACTGCTAGTCAGGAACACTACATATAATCTACAGGTTAAAGTACAGATCAGCATTTAACATTGTATATTATTCAGTGTAGCTTTTTTTTAGTGTACAGTTCTCATCAATACAAAATAGAGTCACCTAAAGAGATTCAGGTATGTTTGCATATGTCTTTTAATTTCTCTGATGTTCACTCACTCAACCTAACATGACTTAAAAGTACACCTGCTTTGGTCATCAAATCAAAACACGGATGGACAACTGATAATGAGAGGGACAAATCACAAGGACATCTGGAGGAGAAAAAACAACCTCAAAAAAAAACCTACAGAAATTTCTCTCAGCTACAGTGATTTCAGGAACTTCCTGTACAATGAAATGGTTAGATAATTTTCCCCATCAGTTTCAAAACAGATTTTACTACTTTCTTGAAAATAATTCCCATACTGGGAAGGCTAGATTTACTCAATATGTGTCTTAAGATTATTAAGAAAATGTTGATTTGGAAATTCAGTCACCATGGCTCATTGAATTTGCAGCTTCACATACTTTTCATTTTGTTTACAGCTTTCATGAGGTAGCCACTGATTAATGAGTGACCTATACAAGTCCTGGATGAGGACTATGATGGGGAATGAAAGGTGGGTGAAAACTCAGACTACAGTGGACATTGACAGAATGAGGCATCAAAATTAAACTTGAAGAACTGCAGCAGGTACTGCAGACAAATATTTTCTCATGCCAATCGATGCTTTGGTTTTAATTTGTTTGGGTTTTTTTACCCCAAAACCAAAAGCAGCTTATAATTTTCTATTTTTAAAAAGAAAGTCTACATTTTTTTGTAAAAAGATATATAGTTGATAATTTCAGAAGTTTTGGTAAGTTTCCTCTTTACCAGACTTTAAATGTATCAGTGAAGGAGACAGATGAGCAGTATGCAATTATTAAACAGACCTATGTATCTTTTAAAATAAGGAAAAGTGTTTAATACCATGTTGTCCTTAGTGTGGCTACTTTTCCCTTGAACAATCCTACTACATTCTTTTTGGAGAGAATAAATTTTAAACTTATTCTCAATGGCTCCCCAGGTGGTCTTTCCCAAATGTGTTCTAATACATGCAATTTCATAAGCAGTTGGCGAACAAATTGCAGCAAATTTTGTTAAATACTAAAAATATATGTAGCTATATACTGCACAGAGAAAATTAATACAGAAACTATGTGACAGTAAGATGTATAGAATCAGCACAGCAGTATCTGAGATTGTGAAAAACCTGCACAAAATAGTTCTGTTGTTATAGATGGTAAGTAAAGACTTGATTAGAAACTGTACGATAATACATAAAATGAAGTGAGAAGAGCTAGAGTTGAGTGTTAGCTTTGGCATTTCATTCCTTTTCTTGAATGTTTAATTTAGCTTTCAAAGAGAAAATAACAGGGAACTTGATGGGGTGTGTAAGTGCATAAGTGTATATATATATATACTAGTATTCAAACGTTCTGATCTAGTCTAATGTCCAATCTAGTATATCCAATCTCAGATAAGACAAAAGGATATCTCTCAGTTATATTCTCAAGATACTCTCAGTACAGTGCTCTCAAAGAAGCTGAGATTCTCATGTGCTAATTGCATCAGCACTGGTATGGCCAGATGATATCATAATAAAAAAATACATTTTTGTTGGTGTGTTTAAAACAAAGGATGACGGATGCAATATAGAAAAAGGAATCAATAGTCCAAAGCTATGGGCTTCACAAAATCAACTTTGTTGCCTTAAGTGTTCTTCAAAAACTATGAGAAAAAGTGTCTTGAAATGAGATGAAATATAACAGAATAATAACTGAAGGACCTGAAGCACTTTAATCACCTGAGTATTTTGGTGGTTTAATCACAGTGCAATATTTATGTTCCCACTGGTATAATTCCATTACATGGTGCTTTAATCTGTTTTCCTTGAGAGAAAAAGAGAGATGCTACAAGAACTGTCATCCAGACAAGGAGTTCACTTTCTCCCAAGCTCCTTCTCCCCATTATCTGTTTGTGGGTTTTGTTGATTTTTTTTTTGTTGCTGTTTTTGTTGTGTTGGTCTGATTAGTTGTTTTTTTTTTTTTTTGGTCTTTTTTACTGGGGGGAAGTGGTGGTGTTGGCTTTTTTTAGCTTGTTTGTGGTTTTTATTTCACATGAAACCAGAAAGCCAGGTGTGAAGCCAATTTCTGCAATTGTAGCAACTTCACACTGACTTTCACAAAGAGTCTTCTCAGAGGAGAAATCTCAATTGAGGATACAAATTAAACATATCAACAATAACCAAACATAATCTGCTTAGAGTTATTAAATGAAAGCATATTTCAGATTCATATTTAAAATAAAACTATGCTACATTAATATGAGAAGTTGAAACCATATGTCCCATCAAACTTAGACATATTTGGAACTAGATGATCTTAAGGTCCTTTCCAACCCTAACTATTCTATGTTTTATATTTCTTTGCAAACATGCATAAAAAGAGCATTGTGCAGAAAACAAATATTTTGTTTGACATAGACCAGTCAGCCTCACCTCTGTGCCTGGCAAAATCTTGGAGCGGGTTGTCCTGGAAGGCATGTTGAGGCACAGGAAAAACAACAAGGTGCTTGGTGCATGGCTTCACTAAGGAGAATCCTGCCTGACCAATTTGGTGGCCTTCTACGATGGGGCTACAAAACTGATGGACAGGGGTAGAGCAGTTGATGTCTTCTACCTGGACTTGTGCAAAGCATTTGACACTGTCTCACATGACATCCTTGTCTCTAAATTGGAGAGATATCAATTTGATAGGTGGACCAGTCAGTGGATAAAGAACTGGCTGGGTGTCTGAACGCAAGAGTTGTGCTCAATGGCTCAATGTCCAGTGGGAGACCAGTAATGAGCGGTATCCTCAGGAATTGGTGCTGGGATTGGTCTTTGTTCAACACATCTTTGCTGGTGACATGGACAGTGGGATTGAGTGTGCCCTCAGCAAATTTGCTGATGACACCATGCTGTGTGATTTGGCTGATACATTGGAGGGAAGGAATGCCATCCAGAGGGACCTTGACACGCTTGTGAGGTGGGCTGATGCCAACCTCATGAAGTTTAACCACGCCAAGCGCAAGTCCTACACCTGGGTTGGAGCAATCCCTGGCACAGTTACAGGTTGTATCTCAGAGAAGAGAATCAGAGCAGCCCTGCGGAGAAGGACTTAGGAGTGTTGGTCAATAAGAAACTTAACATGAGCCAGAAGTGTGCACTCGTAGCCCAGAAAGTGAACTGTATCCTGGGCTGCCTCAAAAGGAGCGTGACCAGCAGGTTGAGGAAGGTGATCCTGCCCCTCTACTCTGTTCTCGTGAGACCTCACTTGGAGTATTGTGTGCAGTTCTGATGTCCTCAACATAAAAAGGACATGGAACTATTGGAACAAGTCCAGAGGAGGGCCACGAGGATGATAAGGGGGCTGGAGCACTTCCCGTATGATGACAGGATGAGAAAGCTGGGGCTGTTCAGCCTGCAGAAGAGAAGGCTGCATGGAGATCTCATAGCAGCCTTCCAGTATTTGAAGGGGGCCTATAAAGATGCTGCGGAGGGACTCTTTATTAGGGACTGTAGTGAACTAGATGATCTTAAGGTCCTTTCCAACCGTAACTACTCTATGATACTTGTAGAGAGCAATAAGTTCTCCCCTGAGCCTTTCTCCAAGCTTAACAATCGCAGTTCCCTCAGCAACGCCTCATAAGACTTGTTCTCTAGACCCTTCACCAGCTTAGTTTTACAGATGTTTACAGTGAAGCAGAGGAAGAATTTGAAATTTCCACTATTTTACTTGACCACAGATTTCCTGCAAATTCAGAAGTCCTGACTCTCACATCTGTGTCATCCAATAGACAATACTCTTTTCCTTTTAACATGCTCAAAAAATTAAAAACTTAAAAAGGAAAAAATAAAATGTTGGATGCACTGTATACCCTCTGACATGGGAAGTTTTTAATTCTTCTTTTATCAAGAATTGAAGATGCTGAATTAATAAGGCTACTAACATATTAAACTTAATCACTGCTGAGTCAGTTTTATTTTACACAGACTGATGCTGTATTTTTAGCTAAGAAACTATATAGTAATTAGAAATTACCCAGCAATTATTATGAAAGTGTGATAGTTCTCTAAATGTGCTATAAAGTACCTGACAGGATTTTGATTATTCATTAAAAGTTTACTATATCACCAGCTTCAAATCACAGAGTAACAAAGTAACAGAGACTAAAACAACAAATGCTCTGATACAGGTGGGTCCTAGTAGCTTCTAATTTCCATACTTCACAGTCCCAGTGGGTTTTTGTAACTCCATATGCAAGAATGGTCATTGAAACAAGTTGGAACTGGCCAGTGTTCAATAAAATACGCAAGAAAACAGCTGTTAACTGTTGAGAATCACTTTCATCCTAGTCTGTATTCAATTATTGCATGAAACGTTAGACAGGGAGAGTTTTGCTGTCAAGATGAGATTTTTGACAAAAAAAGAACAAACAGACATTTTAAAAAAAATTCTTTTTAAAAAGACTATCAGCTGCTCTCATACAAGAAAAATGTTTTAATGTTCTTAAAATCTTTCAAGTATATTTGCTAAATAAATATTATTAGAACTACAATTCATAGGAAGCCTGCTGAAATAATATCATTACTTACACTTCAGAATGACAGAAATATATTTTGCTCTGCACCAGTATCATAACAAGGTTTTTGAATGCAATCAATTTATTGTTATCTGCTTTAAAAGGTGGTTTACTGGCACAAGAGGCTCCATTTTTGGAAAACCACAGTATTTTTCATTAAAAGTTGACAAATCAGAACATTCTGAATCCTCTTGTGCTGAAGGTGTAAATCAAAACCTAGAAAATGTACTAAAGCTTATTTGTTTGCTCAGATGTCATGGTAGTTTTATTCCTTAAAAATCTGTATCCTTATAGCCATCCCAGGATGTTTGTTTTTAACTTTCAGAAATCGTAACTGGTTTCTGAAAATGGAATTCAAAGAAAATTTGGAAATAATTAAGCAGCTTGCAAAATATGCATAGTAATTCAAAGAATATGTGTCACAATAAAGTATAAGAACAATCTGAAAACTGGATTTAGAACAGAGTTTAAGTTACTGCTCTGATACAAGCAGTATACCAGTGTGCATTATTTATCAGTAACTTTATGGCATTAGGTGTTTTTTATTGAAATCTCAGGCATGAATCAATTAAATTTGTAGGATTATCCACTTTCTGTTAAAAAAAAAAGATAAACCATCTAATCTTAGTACCATGGGAACCCTGAGAAAAATTGCCTTGAGAATAATCTGGAATCTCCAAGTTCAGAAGAGAAATGAAGAGAACCTCAAGTACATCACATTATAAAAGTTGATGGTCAAGCCATCCAAGCTTTTTTTTTTTTAATTTGAAACATGATTTCTGAACAGAACTGCAAACTCTAAGTGTTTTAGAACAAGATTGACATTCTGTGTGGAAGCACTTTTAAATTTCCCTGAAGAAGGAACAAACAGTTGAAATGTCTTGGCTACAGATTTTCTTTAGTGGGTATTTGATCACATAAAGGGATAACTGCTGCCTCTTACTAATAAGCATGAACCACTCTGAGGAGCATCGCTGCCTCTGAAATATACAAGCAGTTCTGAAAATACTCCAACTCCAGTAGAGAGAATACTTGTACCTGTAGGCACAGTCTCTTGCTTCTGCAATTAAACACTTGAGTTTTGCTTCTTCCTTTAGGTGCTGTAAAGCAAGGAGTATAATTCTGCTCTGTGGCTTCACACTTTGTTGAAGGCTATGATTCATCTACATCAGGTATTTTCAGTCATATATCTAAAATTTTATTTTGAGGAAATGACTAGATAGGTGGAGGCTCTCTAAAGTTTGTGTTAATTTTAAGTTACTGATACTGTCAAAGCATTTTTTATTGCAGCCAAAAGAAACTTAGGCTTCAGTCTGCCTTGCTACTGCTCTTTGCCTCACAGTGACTGAAACAAGTCACAGACGAAATTGCCATGCTGGAGAGGTCCCTTTCACAGTGCAGTGTCACTCCATATTTCTCTCTCTGAGGCATGTAAATCCTAATAATACTTTGTTTTCAGCTAGTCTACATTATTTTATTTGCAAAGCTGTTCTTGATCACTGCTGAATAATATAAATTTATGACATGAAAATATTTTTGTGTACATGAATTGATGTAGTACAACTGTTAAGAGTGCTTGGATTTGACAGCATAAAATAGTTGCTAAACTAAATCAATGAAATTTTCATTTACCAGTAAGGTAAATTAAACAAGAGAAATTTGCAGTTTATAACCATTTAATCTTTCCAGTAAATGGGTTTATGTTTCAGACAGTATTCTGGTATATCTATACCCTAATACCATATTCCAGATTCTGAAGTCTTCTCTTTTCTTTTTTCCCTTTAAATTTTATCTTCTGACTGCTTTCATAAAATAACAAACTTATTCTATCTGTTCTTAAATTGTATTTACCTCAGAGAAGTCACAGATTTATGACAGCTTATAAAAAAAAGACACACAAAAAGAAAAGGTTTTGTGATGCAAAGAATATTTACATTTGAGTCTATATATATTTTCCTTCCCCTCTTCACAAGATTGAAATGCGTTTCATAAGTACATTTAGCTTACACATTTAAATGTGCCATTTACAGCGGCATCACAAGGTTCATAATAGACTTAGTAAGCATTATCATGACTTTTTTGTTTCTTATATCATAGCACATTTGCATAGTAGTCCATATGTTGGGGAGCTTGCTTAGAGATTGCTAGTCCCCTCTCAGTCTGCAGAGATGAGACAAACAGCTCCTCCTGTTAAATAAGCTCAGGAATATTCCCCAATCACTGTAATGAATTTGTGTTCCCTTTCCTTGCTCTCCTGACAGCCTAACATCTCTGGCTAACAGTTTTAACAGAAAGCTTCAATCTTTTTTTTCAGAGCACACCATAGCCAATTGGTGAGGATGTTCTCACTGTCTCCACTAATAAAAAGACACTAGTGGTTGCATCACCAACAACACAATTTTGCTCTTTTATGTCCTAATATCTGCATCAGAGCACTTGGGAACCCAAGTGGAAAGACATGTCTACTGCAAGTCAGGCTTTTAAATTCCAGTGAGGGCATGAATTCAGATACACCAAATATGCTTTGTGCACCTAAAAATCCCCTTGCTCACTACCAAGACTCTTTACAAGTTCATTGAGATCTCTCCTTTGGCTTTCAGACAATCTCAGGAGGCTTGGATTTTTTCCCCTGGTGTTTGTAACTTAGGTTGTATTGATTTATTTTTACCTTTATCTTACAACGCAGATGGGTGTGTGGTTCTGATATTTTGAAAAATTAAAGTTCTTATTTATTTTTCATCAATGCACTTTTGGTTTCAATTTTATAAAAATTACCAACTTTAATCTGTACATAAGAAATATGAATGGATAGAAAATGTCAGAATTTCCCCATATCCAATCAATAGATCTTTTTCTCCATTTCTGTAATTCCAAAGACACAAATTGCAGAACATATGCCTGGCAATAACTTACATGAATAATGCCTATTTTGTGACCCACAAACTCTAATAATAAGATCTATTCAGCATAACTTACTTTCCTGCTTAACAGCAATTCCATTTATATTGTGTGCTTTCACAGACTGCCACGAAATTATAGAGAATTTGGAAAACAAAATCGAAATTATTTCTTTGATATATGAAACTATAAGAAAAATGTACTTCACTAAAAGGCATTATGCTGAAGAAGTCAAAAGACAGTTTGTGAAGTATTAACCAAAAATCTCTTAATGAAGATTTATAATATGGGTATGAAAATTTTAAAATTAAATACCCAGATTATCTTCTGTTCCAAAAGGCCAATAGTGCTTTAACATTCCTTTTGCTGGTACTATACAGTTATCAAGACAACATAATCATCATGAAGATACCAATTTTTAGAGACAAGCATGTTTGGGACACAAGATAGAAAAGACATCAGCGTCAGAATCTGCTAATTTACAAACAGGGCTATTTTTACAAAATAATTACAGGGTGATTTGAAGGTAACAGATGGAAGCAGAAGTACAAATGTCAAAAGAAAAATGGAAAAGCAAAGAAACGTGAGAAACTGTATGTGAACAATCAATATTCTGTGTACATTTATAAAGAATGCATTAATAACTGCATAAAGGAACACCTGAGGCTGGTTGACAAGCAGCTTGCCAGCAGGCTGAGTAGGAGCAGGGAGATATCGTCTTTAAGCACCAAAGACATCAGATCTCAGAAAGGAAGATTTTACATACTTTAGAACCTCCCTGTCTAATCCAGTAAAAATCTGTAGTGGGAATCACAATCAGCTGCACTAAATGGCTGCCTACAGGGAGAGTCATCGCCTTTTTATCACAGAATGACCATTGAAGGCAATGGCAATGTTTTACACAACACTGCTGCTGACAGTGAAAGTATAGCCTCAGTGTTGGGGAACAGATAGGAATTTGGAAAACATTACTTAGACTGAAGTGGGGAGAATTGAGAACTATTGTTATATTCTGAGCACAAGAAATACTGTAACTCTGAACAATGATTTATCAACTTTGTTGGCTGGAGAACAACTAGAGATAAACACATGAGAAGCTGAAGCAAAGACTACGTTCTATATGTGAACTATTAAATACCTGTTTCTGATATCCTAACCTTAAGATCTTACTCATACAAGTTTTTTACTGTTTTATTTATAATCCTGTATAATATTGTGAGGTGAATCATGTTTCAGGCAAATCAGAGGTTTGTAGAATGAATAAAATTTCTGAGGAGCCCATATTCCAGAACATTTTTAAACTCAATGGAAATTGAGTATTTCCTGCAAGACTTTTAAGGACCAGTGAAGGAAGAACATAAAGACAGATGTTTTAAATGATAGCAAATGCCCGTCTCATCCAAAAATGTGCCTCTCAAAAGCAGATGACTAGGAAATGTGAATACAGGACAAGCATTTAAGGTTTTTCTCGCCTTTTCAGCTTCTACCATATTGTAGCTTAGGAATATCATAAGCCAGAGGTGATCATGTGATTTACTAAACAAGAAACAGATTCTTTTTTCTGACATTTTTGAGCTTCCATTGAACTCATGTAAACTTTTGGTATCCAAAGAATTTGTTGCTAGGTGTTCCAGAGCTTCACATCACAGTGCATGAAGAATCACTTTGGCTTGTTCAACTGGTCACAGGTAATTTGACCTTAATTTTTTTTATGTTCTCTTAACTATTCAGGTTTGTTTAGTGTGAGAGTAGTATTCACAGATGGGAATGCGGGAAAGAGTTCCTTTCAGCAGACAGATACTGATGTAGTGAGGCTCACTACAAAAAAAAAAGGGCTCCTTCCAGCTACCTTAATTCTGGACAAGCTTCCATAGTGTCAGACTTCACATTTGCAATTCACACAGCTCCGGGAAGATCTACCACTATTCCTTCTTTCTCAAGCTCTACATAATAGAAGGAAGAAGAGAGTAGACTCTTCTCACCCCATCTTTCACCTGTATGAAGAAGCAGTGGAGAAAATAGCCTGGATCAGTCTCTACACCTTCCTTATAGCTGAGAGCAAAGAACTCCACCTCAGTTGCCAATTTAAGCACATGGGATATAAAAAGGAGAAGAGCATACATTTTTTTTTGTCAACCACCACTGAAGAATGAAAGAAATATAAGCTTTTTGCAGCAGAGGGAGAAAGATGGTTTCTCTGTCACCCATATGCAACTACTTTCTAACTGAACAGTTTCATACAGTAGGCCTCGCAAATAGTATCCATTTCATTGCTGGTAATACAGAACTTTCAAAACCTTTATTCTTAAAGAAGTAATGCTTTAATAAAACGTATTAATGTTGAACTATTACTTTTCATTTGGTTTTGTGTTTTTTAGTTCCTAAATGCCAAGTATCAAGATTTGGTGTAGTTTGATATAAGCACAAATTCACATAGCACAGATGTCATGCAAATATGTTAAAAATATATTTGGTTTTGTGAACAATACAAACAAAACTTGGGATACATTTAGAGTGTGTTTAAAGCCTTATAAGGCTATATACCTGGATACACATGAGCTTTCCCTATTATTCATCTGAAATTACTACAAAAAAGCCCAGTCAAGGAGAATTTATGGGCCACTTCAGGCTGAAATTTGGAAAAAAGAATGTATTGTATATTCATTAATCAATGAGTCCTTTTTATGGTCTTGTTTTGTGTCAGATACTGAATTTGCATCTGTTAAGGAGAAATCTTCTAATTCATAAAGAGCACTACTGAAATTACTTAAGTTCAACCTACAGATTTTCTTCATAACCTTTCATCCCACAGCTTCTAAAAAGCCACAGTTGTCATCTGAACCATGTCACATTTATGGAGTTCCATATGTTACTGCAAGTTTCTCACTAAGCAAAAGAGTCAAAGATATATATGTATATAAAGGGATCTAAAATCAAAATCTCATTTGTCTCCAATTCAATCTTTGGACAGGCATTTTTCAATCTGAAGTGGACCTTACACTCACCAAAGAATGAGTATAGGATAATGCATTCTGCAATAATGAAAACAGAAGTATAATAGGAAGAAGTCCTGTAGATAGCTATTAAAATGTCACTAATTTCATGTAAGGAATTCTTTTGATCTAAATAGCTGCACATCAATAATAGAAACTTTAAGGTCACTAACTTGGTAGGTAATTCAACAGATAAGTACAGATAGATTTGCTACAGAAATTTTTTTTAAAGCATAGCTTGGAAAAAGTGAGATACATCACACTGATTTCAGCTGGTGATTGTGGTATAAATGCACTCACAGTATACAGCAGTCACAGTACACACAGCTACCAGTTATTAGAGACCAAAACTGGCAACAGAGGTTTGTGCTACAAAGAAAACAACATACTCCACTGTAGATATAAATCAGTTCAAAATTTCTCTTTTATAAAGCCTTCTAAGTTTTCAGTAATAACTTCAAACTTCAGTGTTTCATTAAACATTACGTAACTTGAAATTTTTCTACAAGTAGTTCTCTTGACCCACAAATTAATTAGTCTGCTTGCTACTTTTACTTTTATTCTTTCCTAAGCTTACTGGTAGCAGTGAATTCCTTGTGAAGAGCATGGAATGGAATAAAAAGGCTGGTCTGAACTAATGTGTTGGAGGGAGGAAAAAACCTTTGCGATTTATTAATGTATTCAAAAGACTTACAAAACTTTACAATTTAATTATCGGAAGATTATAGAACTGCTTCAGTGCTTCTGTACTGTGTTAAATAAACTGAACGTGCAACGAGTAATAAATGAAATTGTTAATTTCAGTGCATCCTTAGGGAATAATGGAGGGGGGAAGTGGTGGTTACATTATTTAGAGCTCCAAATGGATTTTGAGTTTATATGCCATAATAAATCTTAAATACATTCTTAATTAACCCTGCCTCAAGCCCCTTTTTACCTTAGGAGTTGAAAGACAGTGTCTGTTAGAATAACTCACCATTCATATTCTTAAAGATGCTTAGGATTGGGAGGATTTGACGATAATAGGGCACCAAGGCCCTCCCCACCATGTCAGCTGACACCACCAGGTGCTGGAGGACTTTCAGTGTGATGCAGATAATCTGCCGGTTGCGAAGGTTCAGTGCATCTGCGATGCAGAAAGAACAACAGGCAAAAAACAGAATTAATTTATAAAATGTAGAGGGAGGGGGAGAAGTCCTCTAATGGACAAATTTAATTAAATTGTACTCTGCTGGGGATTGTAAGTGGCTCTTTATTAGCCCAGCTTTGAAAGAGCCCAAAGATGGATTGCAGTCCTGATGTTATAAAACACTGCCTTGTCTGATTGTTATTTGTTCCCACAATTTGTGATGACTCTTCAGTAACCCAAAGAATGCAGCTCATTATTCGCTCATGATGCCTGTGTAATACTGGCATGGTCCAAACAAATAAAAAATAAATGTGCAGTAAGTACCATTTGGGGCCAATGGAACTGTACAACTGCAAGACAACCTGCAAAGGTTGACAACAGCTACATTCTAGTGCAACAATTAGGGTTTGTATGTTTGCACTCATTTATTTCAGGCTCATTTTATTCACTCAACTAACAATACCTTCTATTCTGAGAATCTGTACAATGAAGCAAATGTTTATAGGGAAAAAAATTCCACAAAAAAACCCTGTAGCTTTCTTTAAAAGACAAACATGGGGGGGGGGAAGATTTTGTATTGTCTACTTTAGATTTTTCTCTTAGCTTTCAGCATCATGCTTCTAATCTTACAATATTAAGATGTTTCATAAATACCTTTTGTTTCTCTCTCAATTTTACTAATTAAAGTACCTTGCATCCTCTTTTGTAATTAAAAATTAGTCATGCCTGAAAACTTTTTTGTTTATTTTCTTGCAAAAACTGTCTAGTTATAAGACCTCTGACTTATGCAGCTGGAATCTGTTGTTAAATTTGGTATGCTACCATAAATCCATAAAATCATAGAATGGTCTGTGTTAGAAGGAACCTGAAACATCTAGTTCCAACGACTCTGCCATGAGTAGGGACACTCACCATTAGACAAGGCTGCTCAAAGTCACATGCAACTTCTCCAGGCAACCTGCTCCACTGTCACACCACCCTCAGTAAAGAATTTCTTCCTACTATCTAACCTAAATCTACCCTGTTTCCATTTAAAGCCATTACTCTTTGACCTATCACTACACACCCTTGTAAAAAATCCCTTTTCAGCTTTCCTGATGGGTGGATGTTCTAAGGCTACTTCAGCAAAGAGAAAACTCCAGATACATATTTAAAAATTCAGTCAAATTTTCTCAGGCAGGAAAATATTCTCTTACAGAGGAACAGGCATTATTTATTTTTTTTAAAAGAGTGATCAGAAAAGAAAGCTCTGGGGTTTCAACATATAGGTTTATCCATAACTAAACTGTCATACACAGAAATAGCAGCTAACTGAGCCAATAGGGAAATTATTCTTAACATTTGTAATTTTCAGTACAATAATTCTTATTCATACAAGCATGAATATTTGTTTTCACTTGTATGAATGAATTTATATAAACACAAATAAAATAATTATTTTTTTAAATTAATAAAAATATGAATAAAATTAATTATTCATACAAATATTAACAATTAACTTAAGGGAGAGCAAAATTAACTGACAGAAATCACAGCTTCTTAATCCTAAACCAGTTTCCTGCTGCATAACAGCTTCCAGCATCTCCTGCTGTTGTCCATGCTGCATGCAGTGATGTACATGCACTTCACTTGGCTACTAATCCCATCACCTTTGTGGGGGAGGGCTTGAGAAGCCCTCAAGCTACATGTTCATTCTCAGGCACTTCCATGGTTTCTAGCACAACAAACCTTGTGTCACTGCTACCACATGGATCTCCTACCTCCACTGTAATGGCAGATTGAAAGATCTTGCTAGCACACTGTCCTTAAAACACTGGAGTGCTGTCCCCAGGTTTATCTCTAGAGAACCTGGTTTTATTCTTTTCCCCTTCAAATCTAGTTTAAAGCTCTTTCAAGGAGCCCTGCTAATTCCTGTGCAAAGATCCTTCTTCCCCTTTGAGACAGATGTACCACATCTGCTGTCAGCAGGCCTGAATGTCATGCAAACTGACCCATAATCAAAAACCCCAAAATTCTGCTGGTGATACCAGGCTTGGAGCCAGGTATTGTAATGCTGGCTGTTTCTGTTTCTTCCCTTATCATTCCCTGCAACTGGAGGGAGAGAGTAGAGCACTACTTGTGCTCCTGATCCATAATCAGTTGTCCCAAGGCACTGCTAATTGGCCTCGGACTTCCTGTTGCAACTTCATCACTGCCTACTTAAAAATCAATAATGGAAAACAACCTGAGGGCTGTACCACATTAAGATGCTTTCTCTTCACATCTTTAACTCAGGCCCCTGGGAAACAGCAGACTTCCCTAAGAAGTGGGTCCAATATGCCTATTGGTCTTTCTGTTCCCTGCAGAAGGGAGTCTCTGTGACAATGACCCACCTTCTTTTTCTAAATAGAAGCAGATCTGACAGAGGGTATGGGCCAACAACCTCAGCAACACCTCCAAGCTAGACAAACCATCATCCTCTTTATTGTTCGGTTCTTCTTGCAGATCCTCACACCTATTGCATGGTTCTGGTGCCCTCAACATAAAAAGGACATGGAACTGTTGAACAAGTCCAGAGGAGGGCTACAAGGATGATCAGGTGGCTGGAGCACCTCCTGTATGAAGACAGGCTGAGAAAGTTGGGTGTGTTCAGCCTGGAGAAGAGAAGGCTACGTGAGACCTCATAGCAGCCTTCCAGTATCTGAAGGGGGCCTTTAGGGATGCTGGGGAGGGACTCTTCATTAGGGAATGTAATGACAGGACAAGGGACAATGAGTTAAAACTTAAACAGGGGAAGTTCAGATTGGATAGAAGGAAGAAGTTCTTTACTGCAATGGTGGTGAGGAACTGGAATGGGTTGTCCAAGGAAGTTGTGAATGCTCCATCGCTGGTGGTGTTCAAGGCCAGGTTG
The DNA here is from genome assembly GCA_032466535.1 of Forpus xanthops. Classification (NCBI taxonomy): domain Eukaryota; kingdom Metazoa; phylum Chordata; class Aves; order Psittaciformes; family Psittacidae; genus Forpus; species Forpus xanthops. The sequence continues at coordinate 20,081 of JASSUY010025068.1, forward strand.
GACATAGCCTTGGGTGACGTGGTTTAGTGTCAGGCAATTCTGCCCATGGCAAGGGGGTTGGAACTAGATGATCTTAAGGTCCTTTCCAACCCTAACTATTCTATGATTCTATGATTCTATTATGAAAGGCATCTGGGAAGGTGGGATACTCAAAGAGGAAACAGGCCAGCTGTGCCACGCAGGAACTTGTTGCCATTATCCCTTATCCCTTAAGTCACTGTGTTCAGCCAGCTAGAGAAAAGATAGGGAATTCCCTGCATCAGACATCCTTTCTGCCTCTCTCACTTTTTCCCACCACTTCCCAGAGCTCTGTCACTAAGTGGAGGAGTTCCTCTGCCTGGGCACAACTCCCACAGATGTGCTTACTACTGCAGTCTGATACTGGAATAAACATAGGTCCTTTGGCCTGGACAGATATGGATGCAGTTGGATAAGGCAGAATAAAACAGACTAAAAATTTGAACCTGAAGTCCTTCAAATTGCAGAAATTTTCAGTGTGTGTTTGGAAAACGCAAATATCAAAAGCAATATCAAATTGACTGCAGAAGTGTTGTTACTGTTATTAAATATTTGGACTGTGCATGCATAGCAGTCAAACAGCTCTTGGCTTGATTGTATTAGGCACTTCACAAACACTTAATTAGTGACAGTCCCTGCCCCAAGGACACATCAATTTCAAATGTGTTTTAAAAATCCAGTAATTATTTTCTGTGTACTACCATCACTGGAGACCAGTCTCTCACATGAACCAAAGGAAGAAAATTTTAATGCAGTATCTGAAATAAGCACATTTGAACATTTGGAAAAATGTCAGTGATATCCTGAGGTTAATAAAAATGCAAGAAAGTACTGGTATCCTTACACAGGAATAAATCAGACCTTTGAAAACTCTTAGCACAGTACAGCTACATACCCGTGAAGAAGGAAACATTCATAATATTCAAAGTATTCCACGTTGAAAGCATGCTAGGCTGTTGCCACCTGACCTAGAAGTTTGCTATAAGACATGGGTCTTCATAATAATGACAAAGCGAATGACTAGTTTGCTTCTGAGTTAAAAATACCTTTCTGCCTCCTAAAGGGTTTTTAGAGGATTTTCCTCCCTCACTGGTATATATAATTCCCTTTTGGTCATTCAGTCTAAATGTGATGCATTGTATATTTCTCTTAAGAAACAACTTTGAAGCAAACCCTAACCCAAGAAATTGTTGTGTGGTGGTTCTGATGTTTTCTCCTTTAATGGTATATAAGCTTGAGAATTTTGCTTGTGATTAGGATAAACACTTTTTCAAGAGACCCTCTAGCTTAGCTAGCTGCTCAATGCAAGTATATAACGAAGTATGGAATTTATACATTTTAAAAGCCAGGAAACATGACAGAATTTCTCTCAGTATGCAGATGATCTTTTCCATGACATAGTGTATTTTCACAGAAGAGGATGAATCAGAATGTTCCTCCCCAGATAGCACAGTGACAGTCTAAACAAATCAGACCGCCCAAACTTCTCTAAAAATTCTCTAAAAATTAATGGCTAGATTTTGGTAGTTAACACTATGATGATATTTTAATTGTCTTTAATTTGCACTGGCCTTCAATTATATTCAACCCCCTTTCCAAGTACAGCTGTGAATCTGTTTAGAAATGCACTGACAGTTTCCATTTTTTTCTTAGACCTCACAACCAAGGATTAAAACCAGCTTAGTTTCCTTTGATATCTCCCTGCTGCCAATTTGTAAATAAGGTACCTGTTTTAGAAAATTCTTTGCCTAAAGCAGAGCAAGATACACACAGCAGGTCTCCTGCAGGACAACAAGCAGTCAGGGTAAAGATGTTTCAGTTGTTGTGATCTACTTAATCTTGTTGATCAAGAGTTTCTTTTTTTGAATTCAGAGGGTGACGTTAAAGAACTGCTAACATGAAGTGTTCTCAAAATGCAATTAATTAAAGTGATACGTACTTGTCATACAGAGAATTTTGATCAAAACTTGAAAAAAAAAATTACCTGAACTGATATAATAGAAATGTGCTAATTTTACAGAACAGTAATGAAGGCTGTTACAAAACAAAGTGTTTCAATCAAGTGTGAGTAAAAACCAGAATAACAACCTTGCGTTTTGTACTTTTTTGTCAGGTAAGGTCCTGATCCAATTTACAATATAAATGTACAGATACTACTTCCAGTATAACTCAATGAGTGACGTTACACAGTGAGGTGATGGGAAAAAGGAATAGGGGCAAAGCATTAAAACCATAGGCCAATTTTGTCATCAAAGACTTTGTCCTGTGAAGACAAAGCCTAAGACACAGAAAAGGCTAAGATTCGTAAGCGAATCATTGATACTTGCAAGGAACATGGTCTTGCAGAATATGCAAGAGAAAGTCAGTTGCTTTTTTCAGCTTTAGTTGTGCTCTAGTATTTTACTAGATTGGCACCTGTAAAACTTGAATTCTATTAACATTTGTGAGCCCTTAACTACTATAAAGTAGTTAATTATTAATTACTATTAGTTAATTACTAGGTATTATTATAGTTCATTATAAAGTAGAAATTATTACTAACTAGTTAATAATTAGTTAATTATTACCAGTTTAAAGCAATAACTAGTATGAAGAATAACTAGCATAAAGAATACACAGAGAATAAAGTCCCCAAAACCTCAGTGGCTATGCCAGTTTACAGTTTCAGTCCAGACCTAGATATACGTACTTTCCCCTCTGCTGCCTCAAGCTACTAAACTGCACTGAGTATCCACCTCACACTCTCAACTAAAACAGCTTTATCAATGAAATGTGACTTCATTTTTTAAAGAACATTTCAGAAAAGATCTGGAGAACCAGAGACTGGCAATACTGGCATCTGTACTGTAAAAATAGTGTTGCAAATGTACTGTAGGTCCTTGAAGAAGAAGAACGTGGACAAGAAAAGCCTGATAATATGGTTTTCTTACACTTCCAAAATGTATTTGATAGGGTCTGTAACTGACAGCTTTTGAAACACTTAACTGCCATGGTTTCCATATAAATAAGTAACTGCTTAGAGATAGCAAATGAGGGCAACAATAAATGGCTCCAGAGCAGGAGTACCTCCTAGGCTAGTAGAGCCTTTTAGGAATCTGTGTTGAAGTACATGTGTTTCAGTACATATTCAGAGATGATTCGGAAGAGATGCTTACCAATGATAACAAAGTTTTCTTATTGGAGAAAGTTATTCCAGATACCAAAGTGCTGACTTTGAAAAACTGCAGAAGTAGTACAGAATAACTGGGTGAAAAAACGGCAGATATCATTAAGTACTAATAAATGCTGAAACACAATAAATTAATAAATTCAGGAGACAGCAGCTTGATCTCCAACTGCAAAAGTGAGAGATGTTAACTGCAGATTTCACTTTCTAAACATGGATGAGATCTATTTCTACTGAATGCGAAACAGTTTCTTCTCATAGACAGTAGTGAAAAAGAATCTAGTTCCTAAACCATTTGAAACTAGCTGAAATGATCAGGTTTGAGTGGAAGAATCTAGCATAGACTTTCTAATTGCAATCACTTGTGCTGCTGCCTACAGGTAAAATGTTTTGATATTTAGGAATCAAGACAATTCTTTCTATTGTTTTAACCAGAGATCTTTGCTTTATTTAAAAGCACTGTAGGTCTATACAAAGAAGTTTGTTTAATTTTCAGCCTGTGATCTTAACAAGCAGAACAGATTCACAAGAGCAACAGTTAGTGGGGAGGAAGGTAATAATTCCATTAAAGGTTTAATTTACTTTCTTTAGATGACAGAAATGAATTTACGTGATTTACAGACAGAAAAAGACTATAGCCTGGAAGACTCTATTTGTTCAAGAAAAATATGTCAGTATTCAAGGAAGAATATAATGACTATTAAAATCTCAAATACAGTGAAGCTAGATGAAGAAATAAATATAAATGTGCATAGAACAACTGCAAGCAATAGGTTCAACTTCACATGTCAAAATGCAACAGTGACACTGATTTGACATTAAATGAAAATTAACTACACCCTTGTCCAAGACAACAATCCACATTTTACGTGCAAATAGAATGTGGAAAATATGAAAACATAAATGAGTTTAATTTATAAATTTATTAAACATTAAAAAGGACTCTAGGTGACACTGAGGGAGGACTGTTCTGTGCATCTCTCTGCACCTGACTAACAAAAACTGTTTCCCTTACTGAAAGTCCTTGATCTACTGTGTCACAGAAGGGATTTTTAACAGCATGGAAAAAGCCTCAAAAAGGAAAACTTTAGTGTTTCTAAGGACGGAAATTATTATTTTTGGACTCAAACAGAAGTGCTGCTCTGCTGACTGCAACTGTGTAGAAACAATATTTTCATCTAAGTTACAATTTAAGCATAAAGATGTGGCTCCTAGACCTAAGCTCAGATTGCCTATGTGTCCATTTTAGGATTCACAGTACAGAACAGAAAGGATTCTGGCAACTGAGTGATACAGGATGCTTAAGTATTTGAGTTCACTTTATTTTCTTCATTAGAAAATATATCAAGATGTTGCTTTTGATCATCTCTTCCTTCATCTGCAACAGCGCAGCTACAAACTAGATCACTGAAGTGATCTGAGTTTAAAAGTAATGCCACTCTGAAAATATTTTGTTTTGGGCTTACAGTGAAAAGGAATCTGAAACCCGCATTCATTAAATAATATTATAAGAAAGAACATAATAATATATAAATATTTTTCATCTTAATGACATTGTGTTCAAGAAGTACGAACATTAAACAAGGACAGGTGGAGGATAATTTCTTAAATCATTAAAATATAATAGAGAATTCTAATATGTGATTTAAAATGTTTTTAGAGAACAGCTTTTTACCAATATTTTCCTTTGATGAACATGCAGGAGACAAAAATGCTTTAAAAAGCATTCTATCTGTAGAGTTATTTTTCTGTCTTTCTTTTATCCCTTTCCCCTCTATTGTATATATTATCTTGCCTAACCATTACTTGATTCACTCTTTCACAACAGAAATATGGTATGGGCCTAGAACAAGATGGGTTAAGTAGATATAACTCACCCCATGGTTGACTTTAGAGACAGTAATATGTGTAAGACATAGCTGAGTTTATTGTGGATGCAGCTGAGTCACAGAAATGTATATCTCTGTCTTCTGTATTATATAGTCGTTGTAAATTTAGAAACTCCTGAAGTACACTTTCAGATTCCTTGATATGGCAGAGTCTTATTTAATATTAATATGTCTTTGATTAGGAAGAAGCCTTTATCACTGATAATACTTAGACTCTTCACACATTAAAGTCGATACAGCAGTTTTGTAAAGTAAAAAATAAGCACTGTACAATAAAATCAAACAGAACCAACAACTAAATTGAGCTAGCAGAGTCTTGAATGTTCCAGATGACTAAATTTAAAAGTCTATATATCAAACCCATACAAATATTCTTACCTAGCAGTCTCTTTTGAACACTAAATGTTGTGTAACAGCTAAAGCTTCCAGATAATTATTTCTGAGCTAGATTCTGGTCTCAGCAAGACTTTCAAATCCTAACTGTGTAGCTGCTGTCATAAACTTGAAGTCTTTTCCAAAGAAATTATTTCAGCTTTCAAAAGAGAAAAAAAATGGTACTACTATAAATATATTTGGATTGTGCTGGAAAAACAGATTTAAAGAAAAGATATGATTTCTCTCTCTGTTCCCTTTTCAGGGAAAAAACCTCTAACATCGTTTTCGTGAACCCTTTCATAAGTGACACTTTCAGAGTAACCATTCTGAATATTATACATTTCTTCTGACATTTTCAAAATCTACAGTAAGATATAGATAATGAATTCTATAATTAATCTTTCAAAATGTGGAATAAATTGAGTGAACAAAACAAATTCTGACCCTCCCAACATTATTATTTCAGTATTATCAGGCTTAAATGACATTCCTTTTCCCCTTTTCCAAAACTTTATTTGACTCCATTCTGTACGTACAAATACAATGACTCCATTTTATTCTGTATTAGCATGGATGCTGAATCATCTCAGGAAAATAGGAAGGACAGCAATGATACCAATGATACTGAGCAATGATAAAACAGAAGCCAAGCTTAAAAAATATGAGCATCTAGCAGAACAGGTGTAGCATGCAGACTTAAGAATCATAATGCCTAAGTAATAAAGGGTGGTTCAGAATCATATCTCCTCAAGACACTGATTGAAAGAAACAGGAAAGAACTAAACAATACATCTCAAATACGAGGTGTTTCAAAAAAATAAGTTTAGGGTTTTTTTAAATTTGGAGTTTTAGTGGTATTACACTTGTATCAAAAGAATTTAGTAACTTTCATATATTTTTTCTATGAAGAATTATGTCTGAATATTTTAAATTAATACTTTTAAATGCCAAAATTCTACATACAATATTAGTCAGGCATAATTTCCAAATTAGATAGATATATGTATATGCAAAGTAATAAGAATGATGATAGAAAAGATATCTAGTAAGTAGATATCTGGCAATTGTAGAATAAATAAAAAGGACAGAAAGAAACATAATCCCGTAAGCTTCATCTGTTCATTCCTCTGTCATTTTAGATGAACTAGTTTATGCAGGATTGGTTTTATAAAATAATATACAAAGTCAGGGAAGAAAAAGACACTTCACATTTATAAAGACCAAGACACACATTTATAATCAGAAAAATATTAACCAGACAGTCTATTCTGGATTGCTGCATGTACTAGGTGATTGAAGACATAAGCTTTCTATCCTTACACCTTACAATTTACTCACATTTGCAATAATCTCCATGACATGTAGAGCCTGTCATGTTATATTGCTTAATTAGAAACTTATCAATATCTACACTATATAAATGCATTTTTACGGATTTTTTTTTGCACACATTTACTTACTTTTTATTGGAATAATGAGCTGAGGAATGACAGGAAGAATCTTGTTTCCACCATGTTCTAGCATGTCATGAATTCCTTGACGAGCAAAAAACTCATGTGGAAATGTCATTTCACAAAGGCCATGAAAAAAGATAGGCAGATAGGAATGATAGTCCAGCGTTTCTATCTCTACCTAAAAATACAAAATAAATAAGAAAATAAATGCAATTGCTCCATATTGATACAATATGATCAAGCCAACAGATAGTTCATGCCTACACAGATACGTTTAAGAATTAATTTTGTATCATTGCCAAATATCATTAAGTCTCAAATATGGTTTATGGACAGATATTAAAATACAGAAATATTAGACCTAAAGAAAATTATGACAATGAATATGCTCCCACATATTTTCCATTTTTAGTAAGTTAATATTAGATTCTGGCATTCTTGCTTTGCAATTTACCTGTAGGAATCAAACCAGCCTTTTTAAGAACAACACTATTTACTTCAGAAAAATGAGCTTTACATCTTCACTTGGACACTCGAACAAATAAGAAAACAAATCCTTTAACCAACAAATATCTAGCCTGGCACAAATATAAATATTTTTACAGAATGCCCAGTTTTCTAGAATACTGAGTTAATTTTATTTCTTATTAATTTCAGGAGCAGAATTCTAAAGACATTACATGAGGCTCTACTGTGAAAAAAGGTGGAAAACTTAGGTACCTATTTCTAAGAGGAATCTCCCTCCAATCCTAAAATACCAAGTATGTTCACAAGTTATAGACTTTGAAAGAGATTTTGCAAACTGCTAGCTTTGTTCCCCTTTCCTTCTTCCACCCACCAGTACCCTGATGTTACACACAGTCAGGATAGCCAGACAGATCCAGAAGTTTGCTCCCAGCCTGTCAAATACAACAAAGATGCGGCTCGACAGCAAAGCACTTTCTCTGAACAGAATATTATCCTCAAAATAATTTAGAGATAATAGAAACATAGAATATTTTAGGTTGGAAACAACCTTTAGGATCATTAAGTCCAACTGATAACATAGCGTTGTCAAGGAGAGAGACCTTATTGCTCTCTACAACTACCTGAAAGGAGGCTGTAGTGGGTATTAGTCTTTTCTCCCAAGTAAAAAGTGACAGGATAAGAGGAAATGGCCCCAAGTTGCACCAGGATAGGTTTAGATTGAATATTAAAAAAAAAAAATCATCAAAGTCTTTGCCAAGCATTGGAACAAGCTGCTCAGGAAAGAGGTTGAGCCATCATCCCTGGAGGTATTTGATAGATAAGTAAATGTGGCACTTAGGGACACTACTGGTTTGAGACCAATCTATCTCTTTAGGCATCCATTCCCATTTTTAAAACACTGCTTAGATACCATCCTATTTTCCAGTGAGATTATGTTTTGGAACTGGGGAGAAGCCTTCCCCTTCACACCTAACAAGCTTCGGGGTTTACACTTCTCTGGCAAATCCCATAGTTAGCAAACAGAAGATACATATTCTGTCTTTGCAACCAGGATTAATTTTCCTCCCTGCTTCACTTTGAGCAGATCTGAATCCTTGCCTTGCATGCCTTAACTACTGACTTGACTGAACATGAGCCGGTAGTGTGCTCTTGCAG
>JASSUY010025069.1:0-82869 GCA_032466535.1 Forpus xanthops
AAGAGAAGGCTGCGTGGAGACCTCATAGCAGCCTTCCAATATCTGAAGGGAGCCTACAGGGATGCTGGGGAGGGACTTTTCATGAGGGACTGTAGTGAGTGGACAAGGGGTAACGGGTTCAAACTTGAACAGGGGAAGTTTAGATTGGACCTGAGGAAGAAATTCTTTACTGTAAGGGTGGTGAAACACTGGAATGGGCTGCCCAGGGAAGTTGTGAATGCTCCATCACTGGCAGTGCTCAATGCTGGGTTGGACAGAGCCTTGGGTGGCATGGTTTAGTGGGAGGTGTCCCTGCCCGTACCAGGGGGTTGGACCTAGATGATCTTAAGGTCCTTTCCAACCCTAACTATTCTATGATTCTAAGAGCTGTTTCATCTGTATTGTAATGGCCAATATATGTTACCAGTTCTGTAATGGTGAAGAGCCTTTAAAATGCTTCAGCATTTGTTTCTGAAGCAAAACACCCAACAGGTTTCATGCAAGCCTAAAAGAATTAACCTTACGGGCCATATGCAGGAAGAGGTACAATACATAAATCATGAAGAAACTGCTGATTGTGGGTTGTAGGTGCTCTGCTGGGCCAAATAACTCCACAAGACACCATGTCCTTTGTATAAACAGCATTTTGGAACCATTTCAAAGATGTCCTGAGTATGAGACCTCTCCTCTGTCTGTGCAGCACAAGTCCTTAGCTCCATTTGCAAATGCAGGTGCTAATGAGGGCAACATTGGCTTAACTCAACTGTGAGCCAGATCTGCATAAACAATTTGCAACAAGTAATTTATTGAATAAACTTCAGTCTGGTGTGAACCATTGCTGAACAGACCCTAATGCTGTCAAATGGATTTGCTGATTGAAGTTGTTTACAGAATATCACGTGCAAATAGCTCTTGGCGTTAAGCTACTCACAAGCTGATTGCTGCTAGTTCATGTATCCAAATTCAAGCTGTTTGACATGGGTCAGAAGACATGTTTCCTATTCTCTGGCTACATTAGAATAATTCTTTATGTGATTATGAACTTGTCATTCGTTTTTCAGCTAACATCCTGCAGTTGATGCTGGGTTGTTAAACATTCCTGTCAGTAATTTGATTTTGTGTATTATTTGTGAAGAGCCAATGCAGGAAGGGTTTACAACCAGCCTTGAAAAGAGATGCGTTTGAGAAACCAAAATGAATTTGAATGAAAAATTCTTCACCAAATTTTCCCAGCTTTGCAGTAAATCGAGCTTCTGCTTATGCTTTTGATGGTGTTCTCCAGCCTTGAAGGACTCTACATTTGGCTGAGCAAAATATTTCTTCTGGAAGGAGCTCTGAAAGCAAGTGCTATGGGAATGGGGAAGGTTCACAGCCCTGTGGGAGGCTGCAAGGAGCCATGCAGCAGTAACCATCCCAATACTGAAATAAGCCAGCAGAAGTACCCCTGCTTCGGCACTTACATTGCAGTATCAAAACATATCTGTGGCTTAGCTCATTCTCTGCTGGAAAAGGCATAAATTGCCCCTTTGATTTAACCCAGCAGCTAGCTTTCCACTGTCACTCCACAGCAATAGTCCGCCTGCATAAACTAGTTCTGAATGCTTCCCAACTGCAAAATGAGTTTTACAGTAGCTGACAACAACTGTGCTGCAACGCAGCTGTGCCCTCCTGGATGAACTGAGCCCCAAGCTAAAAGGCAAAGCTTTGCCTGCTAGGAACAAGAGGTAGCCAGGGTAGCTTCACCATTCAAATCCTTCACTGGAAATGATAGAAACTCCTCTGCTTGGGCCACGTAATGAGGGGATGGAAATATTCCCCTGATGCCACACAGGGCTGCTTCTGCAGCAGCTGCAAGTGAGTAGCAATAATGGAGGGCAGAAACTTCTTGCTCGAGTTATACAAAGGCAGCAGCTGAAGAGGTAGACCTTATAAGTAGATCCTTATTTTAGCAAAGAGAATAAAAATCAAAACGATTTTATTCCTTCTTTCAAGATTCTTTTTTCTTTACACTTCTTATAAATGACGAACAGTAAAATGAAGCATGGAGCTGTTTCTTAGTAAATACTATTGCAGATTTCCAAGGTAACATAGGCAGCTTTTAAAATGCATTTCAATCACCTGAAATCTGCTTAAAATGTTTAGAAAACTTACTTGAAAGTTGGTGCAGTCTGTGACCAGCCAAAGAGAGAGTGTGTGTTATAATGCTCTCCAAGGTAGGTCTTGGAGTCAGGACACAATGTCTTCAGTGCCAGGGAATGATTAGAAACGCCTGAGAATGGTACAAAACACTGTAAAATTATATACATCAATCATAGAATAGCAGGTTGGAAGGGACCTCAAGGATCAAGATCAAATCTCTTTTTACTCATTTAGGATTGGAAACACCAAAGGATTTGGGAAGAGAAAAAGTGGAAGAAGTGCCAGACCGGCACTGATTAGAGGTTAGCATGTGGCCATGAACAGCTGCTTGCAGACAGGCATGTGTCCTCAGGGGGGTGAGAGGGCTGAGTAAATACTCTCATTATTTACAAGTTTCATGTCCAATAATTCAAAACCTCTGTACAAATACCCTGTACTCAGTTACAGCCAGAAAGAAAACTTGTGCATTGATGAATTAACAGCACCATTGCATATTCCTTAACATAGCAACAAATTTTACTGAAGAGCAAAAATGTTGCAAGAAAAACAGAACAAACCCAGAAATTCAGACACCCAGGGAACTTGTATGGTTGTGTGAAATCATGAGGCCTCACTTTGTGTATCACTCAGCTGCAGATGCAGGTAGGCAGCACGATTCTGCCCTACCATGGCAAAATTCACACCTAAACTCAACTGCAGCCCCTCTTCCCCTGAAGCGTCTAGGACTAAAGGACAGGAGGAATGAAAGGACAGGAAGCCCCAGGCACCACTGCAGGTAATGAGTGGGGAGTGTCAGAGATGTGCAGTGTTGGAAAAAGCATGAGGTTCAGCAGTCCACAGGCTGTCATCTGCTAGGGCCTGATAGGTTGCACAGGAGAGCAAGGACAGGTTATAATGTGTATATTCACCTGCAGATGATTATCCGGGAGCTCCTTCTATCAGGAGGTCACAGGCAGTGGTGACTTTTTGCTGTCAGTAGTAGTTAGGGGTAGCCCTGATGTCGCTGGCACAGCACTGTTTCAGCTGAGCCAACGGGAAACAATATGAGGCACAAACTGTCTGCACAGATGCTGCCTGGTCTTTGATCCCATATTAAGGAGATGCTGGCAAAGCCTTTTTGGTGCAGAAAATGTGATTCTCAAGCTCTGAAGCTAACCTCCATGAAATGTCATGTGAATTCAGCAGGAATTGGACAGGTCAGATGTCTGGTTTATCCCATGTGTTAATTTCCAGAGATGGAGTTGAAAATGTTACAAAATCTTCTCAGAAACAGAAGGTAGTTTCTCAAGTATTCCTCTTCTGCATGCTTAATTAGGTGCAGACAGCATTGCAATTATTTCTCTGTGAGCAAGCGATCTCACTGCCTAATCGCACTTCACTGTGTGTCTGCAGTTCATTAGTACAAAGTGCATTTCCCTGTACCTGAAATCCCATTAGCCTCTCTGTTCTGCTGTGCCACCACAGCTGGAATCCTTGTGTTTGGATCTTTAGACACAAAGACTCCAGTGTGGCTGATCTGCATCAGAAATAAGTAAATTTGTAGGCGATTTCCAAGTAACTTTGACAGATATGGCTTTGAAGAACATGCTGATGGTTTGGAAAAAGTCACACTTAATGTCCCAGCATCACGTAATTATTAACCCCATCAAAATATGATGGGATATGAAGAAAAAATGCTGGCACATGAGTCATATTTTCATGCTTCAGTTTTATTCTGAGTGTTCTGTCTTCTGCCTCAGCAATACTGATTATTTTACAATTGCATATGACCTTCAGTATAAAGTGTTTTATAGAAAATTGATTTGAAGGACATCTGGTTTTAGAAGTTCAAACCACAGTTACATGCAATTGTGGTTATAACTTAGATAAGGAGGCTGAAGGCTATGATGACAAAAAGCATGGGACTGGGACCCAACAGATTCAGTCACCTAAGACAACAGTCTTATGCAACAAAACCCTGCCCAGAAAGGTCCTAAAGTCTTGTTAGATTAAGCAGCTTAGGTCCCACCTCACATCTACACCAATGGACAGCCAAGGGCATATACAGTGTTGGCACAAAATGGAATATAATAGAAAGCACTTAAACACAGCTTAAAACCAGATCTCTTATAGTTTGGAAAAAATGCCTTAGGCTCCTGTCTGCAGAAGGGAGACCAACACCAGGGAGGTCTCCAGGGAGATCTTATAACAGTCTTCCAGTATCTAAAGAGGACCTACAGGAAAGCTGAAGGGGGATTTCTTACCACGGCATGTGGAGATGAGGGAGAATGGCTTTAAGCTGAAAGAGGGAAGATTAAGGTTAGCTATTAGGAAGAAAATCTTCCCTATGAGGGTGGTGAGACACTGGCACAGGGTGCCCAGAGAAGCTGTGGCTGCCCCGTCCCTGGCAGTGTTCAAGGCCAGGTTGAACAGGGCTTGGAGCAATCCAGTCAAGTGGAAGGTATCCTTGACCATGGTAGAGGGATTGAACCTAAATGATCTTTAAGGTCTCTTCCAATCCAAACCATTCTATGATATGATTTCAACACTGTGAGTCACAAGCAGGGGTAGGTGCATACATGCACAAGAAGGAGGAAGTCATAGAGAGAAACTGGGCTCAGAACAGTCTTCATCATCTCTCGCTGTTCTTATATGTCATATAGATATCTAGGTCTCTAGGTCTGACTCCTCTATAATGGCTCTATCAATACTACTAAAGGAAGCTCTGCTGTTTTGGCCATCTTGCCCAATGTCTCACACCTTTTTTTGAAGCTCCATTGACAAAAATTGAGGTAACTTAAGCAAAGGTGGAAATCATTCATCAATTCCCTGGCTTTGGTCAATGACAAGACCCACAGGACCAGTTTACAACTGTTACAGTCAGCAGTTTCCTTGAAAACAGAGCAAACATCAAAATCACAATTGAAAGCTCTGCTTCTGCTTTCAATAATTTACAGTATTTTTATAATATTTGTCATATTTTGTTATGTTGATGTTTCTCTTGTATCTAGAGTGAAAAGAAATGATATTTAATAAATAAAATGAAGAATTCACATGACAGTACAAAAGCCTGAAGAGAAAAGACGGACATTTTCAGTACTTCACTGTCAATAACTCATTTATCTATCAACTTCCTGCTACATATTAGCATTGCTCAGGCAGCTGGGCTTTCCTGGGGAAATGTTGACTGGATTAATTGCCAAGACCACTAACACTAATTGCAAGTACTTATGGCTTCCTGGGGAAGAATGAGCATGTCATTAACTTGGTTGCTGGAAGAGGCGCTCCCATTCCTATCAGTCTCACATAGGCTTGGGCATTTTTAGGCTTATTTTCAGACCATTTCTAGTAAGGCAATAAAAATTCCTTTCCTAAGAGAAAGAAAAGATATTGAATCAGGGAATGCCATCTTACTTGCCATGACTTGTGGAAAAGGCAGAGGCTGTTCATCCCTGGGACTACTTGTGGTGATGGTAAGGCAGGAGGGTTTCTCCTTCCATAACTGCGTAGCTTTGTTATCGTAAATAGGTATCTTGCCCTTTCTCTGATGTAGACCAGTTGAGAATAGTAGAGGAGGCCACTTTTCTAGTTCTGTTACAAGGCAGCCTCACTGACAGAGGGAAGTGACATCCATTTGATACTCCAACAAAGCTGAGCCAATGGAGTCTTGAACAAGTATGTAAATGAATGCACAGAACAGGCAGGGAAAGATGGAAAATGAGAAGATGTATTTTTTTTCTAAGAAATTACCAAACCAGGATTATAAAAAAAGACTGTGAAGGAAACTTTACTTACTAGGAACATAAGGAGGGTTATTGATATCATTAACTGCACATCCAGGATACTGGCCTTCTAAGAAATTGGATGGTTCATTCATATCCTTTAATAAAGAGAGTAAGACACATATCAAAAGCCTCATTTTCTCTTTTTAAAAGAAGGGAGGGCAAATATAAGGAGACATACAATCCAGATCCCATCGTAGTCAAGGACATCCTTAAACTCCAGACACATCTGGGTCCACCATTCTACTGTCCTGGGGTTGGTGTAGTCAGGAAACACTGAATCTCCAGGGGGCAAGGCCTAAAGTTCAAAGGTATGACATCTGGTTATCTTCTCATTTCTGTTACACAGATGCTTTATCACTTTAAAGCAGCACTAGACCAAATGCGTGAGACAATTAAATAAACCAACCTTCCCGACAGCAGGAGTAATGCCATCAGAGTTGTTCACCCAGACTCCCATTTCCTCTCCAAGGTCATAAGGCCTGTAAGTGCCTGGTTCTTCATCCTTAGATATGAAAGGGTCCTGAAAACAGTGATTACACTTTTATTATCAAAATCCCAAAGGTAACAATTACTTTTCTATTTGTTAGAAAAAATTGGATTATGTTCTCCATGCAGATTGCAATGAGATAGGAAGAAAACAGCATTAAAATTTAATAAGTTGAAAGCACATAATAATTTAGGAAAAGTCATTAAAGATATGTCATGAGTATTTGCTGTATAAGGCAAAAGTAATGTGAAATTATTAAATACCCTCATTTTTATTCTTTATGAGACACTGTATGTTGAAATGATTTTAGAGAGGCAGTAGCTTTTTACTTTTCCGCTTTCCAAGGTCTCTGCTATGCTGGGAATTCCCACACTTGGACACCTCTGGGTTTCCTCCAAGGCAATCCTCATTCCACCTGCTTTGGCGTCAGTAGTTCAGTGCTGTAACAGCAAATTTCTTAAAGGGCTTGAAGTTGGACACAACCTCAAAATGACCTTGTTAGTTCTCCCTTCATATCTGAGGTCAGATGAGGGTGTCTTACGCGGGCCTCATGCAGAACAACCCAATTCATACATGCCTGTGCAGCCGTATGTTTTCCCCATGTGTGAAGTCCACAGGATTTTATACCCTTGCTCATCCTTGCTGCCTCTTTTAGTCTTGGGTTCATCACCATGTCCCATTACTGCCAGTGGCATTGACAGCACCAGCTTCTCTGCCTCAGGATGACCCTTAGTAGCCACCAAGCTCATTGAAAGGGAGCCTGATCTTCTCTTGGGGAAGATGGTGGCCCATCATGGCAGTAATAAAGTAAAGAACACTTCGAAATACCAGTGAATGAGGAGATACTATTCAGCTCTGCTCAGAAGTCAACTGGATCTAAAGAAGATAAGTGTACTTTGCAATATGCCCCTGATTGGGAGCAGTGATCTGCTTTGTGCTACTTAAAACAGAGGAAGACTGCAGGCATTTCAGAGTAAGGGAATTCTTTGCTTTATTTTTTTCTCAGAAAATGTTATTCCCTGAGGTTCTGCTTGAGGCAAAACCCTTCTGTTATTAAACACAATGGAAAAAAACACTGAAACAGTTCTTCCATTTACTTTGAGCTTATGCAATAACTGAATTTCAATGAAAATGTGGAAGTTTAACAAATAAACTTCTTTAAACCAAAAGAATTACCCAAATGGTGAAATCCTTTAAAGGCATGTTTAAGCTCATTTAAACCTGAATTTGTTGCCTGATTTACTTGTAATCTCTCTGATAGCTATAGCCTTAGTGAAGAAACATATTTTTCCATGCCTCTTAAACAAAAATCCCTGCTAAATCCCTACCTTAAAAGCAAAACTCTGTTCAATTTTATCTAGCTCCAGCATCACCTCCATAAAGAGTTGTAAGTGTCCATTACATTTTTAACTTGTTTAATAGTTCAGCTTTGGAAAAGAGAAAACTCTCCATCTGCAACAATTATAATTGTATAAAAGATGCCTCTCAAGGGACTTAGAGGCTGGAAGGTCATCTTAATTAGCTACTCTTAATCCAGACATCGGAGTTTTTTTCATCTAAAAGGTTATTCCGGTGCATAAATCTATTATATTATGTAGGTTTAGCATCATGCTAAAGAGAACAAAACCCTTCTTTGCATTCATAGGTTGTTTGTGGGGGAGGAAGTTCATGCCTGTTAGCAACTCTCAGAAAGGAGGTGCTGAGCATCCTTAACTCCAACTGATTGCCCTCAGACTTGGGGACATCCAGCACTTATCCAGGCTGATGTGCTTCTACCTATGCTCCCAAATATAGATTTTGATGCACTTCCATAAGAACTCATCTCTGGAAATTTTAGCCTCTACAGTTGATAGAGATGGACTTTAAAATGTTAGAGAGATCAAATATTGTTTTGAATCATAAGCATGTTGCTGTTGACTTAAAAGTGATTTGTCACTCATGTTACTCCTAGCTCTTTCCATTTTTAGTGTTTTAATGGAAGGTATACAAGGTCTTTTGTTAAAGCTCCTTTTCAGTAATAATGTTTGTAATTTTACATTGCAGCTGTTTTTACTTTTAGAATTCCTTTCTTTGTTTCTAAAGAACATAGTTGTTCTGACTCAGCTGAATCATGCATGTTATTCAACATTGTAATGATGACCGAGTCCTGACACTCTTAGTTAAAATTTCCTGTAAATGGAGGTGGCCTCTGAAAGAGATCAGGAGAGAGAAGTGCCGAAGGACTGCATGTAGAGGCTGATAATGGGTCTATGCTACTATCAAGGTGACTGTAAGCATGGAAGGCTCTCAGCATTGGATGCAAGTGTGGCAACTGAACTTCCTGATGGTGAAGAGGCAGCCACCTTGCAACCAAATTCAGGGTCCCATCCTCAGGCAGGTTACTGCTGTTACTACTGCTGGCTGTCAGGATCTGTGCTTTGCTGGTGACCATAGTGGTCTGAGACAACGAGGACTGAACCTATCTC
Organism: Forpus xanthops; assembly: GCA_032466535.1. Lineage (NCBI taxonomy): Eukaryota > Metazoa > Chordata > Aves > Psittaciformes > Psittacidae > Forpus > Forpus xanthops. The sequence continues at coordinate 8,835 of JASSUY010025069.1, forward strand.
CCCTAAATCCATTTACTAGAGGTTTTATATAACACTAAGTGACTGCAATCAGAACCCATTTCCTGGAATCATCACAAGAGAGGCAGCAATGTGCTGCTGCTCTTGTGGATCTCACTCATTATTGTCATTACCAAAAGGAATCTAAATAGAAAATTGTTCTTTTGTTATTAAACTGGATTACACTTGCCTTGATTGCAGTTAGCACAGCTTTGCTGTCACTTGGGAATGAAGCTCTTAATACTGTTACAGCTCCTGACTCAACTTACAGGAATGCTAACAGTCAGAGTTTGACAAAAATATCAGTCACTGTAATAAAGTGAAACCAGAAAACTTCACTACCAGTGCTACCTGCACCTTCCATCAGCTTTCAAAACATGAAGGACAAACGGGATCAGTTTCTGCTCTTTTTCACAAGCTTATCTAAAGAACTAGAGTAGAAGACAGTTCTTGGTTATGAGTAATGGAAGGAAGAAAGAAAGCTTCCTATCTGGATTTCCCATTAGCTCAATTCATGGATTAAGAATTGTTGCTATTATACTTGTTTCATTTGCCTAACAGTTGAATTCAGATTTATATAGCAACACCTCCTTGCACTGCTCTAGCATGTGCCACCCAAGAAACTGAAAGGGCTTTAAAAAGTGTTGTTGAAGTTAAACTCATAAGTAAGGAGATGATAAATAATGTAGTTCATTCACCGATCCATAACTGCTTGCCTGTAGCTTCTTACCAAAAGGCAAGTACAAAACAACTGGAGGCATCCTAACTGATGAAAGAGAAGTGACTACTGTGAGTTTACTGAAAGGCCAAAGTGTGCACAGGAAGAACTATTTCAAACTCATGGTATTTTATTGATATAGTAATGTATTTCAAACTTTCTTGAGATAACCCAACGAATAGCAGGTGGTACTTAATATTACAGCTCAAATGGATTAAGTAACTTTTAGAGCAGTATTTAGGAGAGAGGGAGTCTAAACTACCTAATAGAAAGAGCATTCAGTCCTGACACCACATGTGCTCATCTGTCACTGTTTTTACAATGATGCATCCAGTTAATTTTGGACTACTTTTGTCTTGAAGTTGGTCTCCATCAGACTGTCTTAGTGATCTGCTGTTGTTTAAACTCTGTGCCATAGACCTCCAGTGATGGAAACTGCTTCCACCACTGCACCCTAGAGCTCCTCATGAGTTTACAGCTGCAAAGAAATGGGACATTCATGGGAACGTATCTTTGGAGACAAATTGCTGGCACTCATTATATAAGCTGCTATTTCCATTATCAATATGTAATTAATCCCTTGGGATATGTGGTTTTATTTGAGATTCCTAGCAGTGAATGTAATTATAGCACAACAACAAAGTGCAGATGAGGCCAATAATAAATTCAGAGCAGGTACTTTTAACAAAACTACAAAAAACCCCACTGGCAGCCCAAAGAACAGCAAATCTTACAACTACTTTAACCAGAAACAGCAGCAGTGTCTGTGTTGCTGACTTGTCCATCCTCAGTCACATGCTGAACTTTACAGCAAACTGTGGAATTTAAAATAAGGACAAGGTGGCACTTCTGATTTGATCTGGTTGATACTGTGATTTTTAGATGAAGAACCTGTGCTGGGGAGCACAGCCCTCCTACTCCCATGCTGCTGGGGGACCCTGGAGAGCAAGGTCTGTGCATCTGTCAAGGACTTTTATTTAACTTCTTAATTTCATTATTTTTTAAATGCCAGTTTAATTGCTCTCCAATTTCCTTGACACCACTGGCAATCACGTAGCTTACAAAGAGTAATTTAGGCACAAGGACACATATGGGGATCTGCTGGAGAGAAACAGCAAAGTTTGTTGGAAAAATTGGTAGGAAGGATATAAAAGTCTGATTTTCAATTCTGTCCAAATTACTCCATTTGGTCATACATAAATTTTGACTACAGGTTCAACATACATTTCCCACAAATTTTCATGCAAACAAGCATCTCTTTCATTAATTCAGATGAAAAGTAAGCACAAGGCAACATGAATTGTAGTTAGTAGCTTTCCAGAATGATTATGAATGGATTTTTCCCACTATTCAGCTATTTATGTGTACATATTAAACTCATATGTTCATTTTTAGGAAAAGAATAGCATGAAACCAATCCTACCTCAACTCAGCCCTTAACAGAGGCAAAATTTCTCATCACTGAGTGAGATAAAGTGAAAGAGAATTAATGTTATGGTATAGGGATGGTGCTGGTACACAGGTATCTGATAAATGCAACAATTTAAATATGAAATCTGTAAGAAATTGTTTTTCAGCTCTTCTCAACAGACGATAAAAATAGAAAATCTGGTATAACAGCATGTGTGCATTAGCACCTAGATACTGCTATGAACACTACGCTGAAAATAGCTCTTACAAATAGCGAAATAATTAGCAACACTGTTCATTTACCAGAATCACGACACGGTGCATTCCTTCCTTCTTCAGCTGTCGGAGGTGCTGTGGCAGACCTGCATAGTTCACTTTGTCATAGGTAAAGTCCAGGCGACGTTCCATGTAGTCAATATCAAAATGTTGGACATCCTAAACATTTGTAAAGTAAACATTATGTTAGTACTGCATCCAGCTCTGGAGTCCTCAGCACAGGAAAGACGTGGACCTGTTGGAGAGAGTCTAGGGGAAGGTCACAAAAATCATCAGAGGGATGGAGCACCTCTCCTATGAGGAAAGGCTGAGAGAGCTGGGGTTGTTCAGCCTGGGGAAGACAAGGCTCTGGGGAGACCTTATTGCACCATTCTAATACTTAAATGGGGCTTATAAGAAGAATGGGGACAGATTCTTTAGTAGGGTCTATTGCGATAGGACAAGGGTAATGGCTTTAAACTAAAAGAGGGTAGATTCAGACTAGATATAAGGAAGAAATTTTTCATAGTGTGGGTGGTGAAAACCCAAAACAGGCTGCCCAGAGAGGTGGTAGATGCCTCATCCCTGAAAACATTAAAGGTCAGGTTGGATAGGGCTCTGAGCAACATGATCTAGTTGAAGATGTCCCTGCTCATTGCAGGGAGGTTGGACAAGATGAGCTTTAAAAATCCCTTCCAACCCAAACTATTCAATGATTCTATTATTCTATGACTGATATATTTCATGGAGTGTATTTGATATGGAAAATCAGAATGTATGCAACTGCATTTCTAGTTGTAATTAACATATGAAATGAAACCTAAGAGATTGGCTATAGTAAGTGTAAATAACTGTCAGGGGACATTCAGCTCCTATAAACCTACATGGTATCAATGGACAAAATGGAAATGTGGAAGTCCTAGATTAGCAACTGTTTGGCAGTGACATGTATCAGAAGTACCATAATTCATTTTTAAAATGCTAGCACCTCATACTGCATAACAGTTAACCCACACCAGAATCACCTGCTATGCAGCCAAGAGCAGCACTTAAACCTTGCATTCAAAGCCTGCTTTAAACGTTCTTTTAAGCATTATAAAGATATTACATGCAAAACCAGTACATAAGGTTATGAACAGTCGTTTATTCTACAATTCTCTTTGTAGGATAAATTACTTTTCTGCTATCACAAATTTAGTCCTGTCTCTTTGGATTGTAGAATTACCATAGAGAGTGAAAAATTCGTACTTACGTATGGGATATCATAGTAGTGCATGCGATCAACAGTTTTCTTTAAAACATCAATGCTGTCATAGCCCCATCGGGAGAGGTGAAATCCCAGAGACCAGTAGGCAGGCATGTGTGGGCGTCCAATGGCCTACAGCAGGGATAGGAACGCAGAAGTGCAAAAGGTGAGATGAAGAGAAGTTATTCTGAAACACCAGGAGAGGCTCTCAGCTCATTTAAGCCATGAAGATCAGAGCACTGGTATCATACACCTATGAAATACTTTTTGCTTTCTCAGAACAGCTCATTGTACAGTACGCTTGCTTCAAAAAAGTGCTTCTCCTGGTGGGCCCTTGTCCTTAGCAGAGGTTCTGAGTGACACTCACCCTGAACATCACTTCTAAGAACATCCCAGTGAAAGACACAGTTTCTAAAGCCCAGGGTAACATTAACTGAGGGTCTCGCTGAGGTCTCACCCTCCACACAGTAGCACATGCCTTCACTTATGTGCCATATGCCTTGCACAGCCTGACCCATGCCAAGTCCACAAACTTTTTGGTTAACAGCAGGCAAATCTCTGATGTGATACAGCAGTGGCAGCTTTCTTAATTTCTCTTGCCACATCCAGCTGAACTAAGTCATCTAGAGACTGGTGTTTATTTGAGCCCTCTGAAGTTTTAATTGAGTTTACACACCACTCTGATGAAATGCAGTTACTTATGACTGACTGGCCCACAGCATTGTGTTGCCAGGCATTGACAGATCTCTTCAGGGTCAGAGTTACTGTTTGGTCCCAAAATTCTCAAGTGAAACAGAAGGTAATGTTCTACATATGATTTTATAAATATTTGATTTCCAGTGGCTCCAAATAATCCAGCTGTAAGTTGCATGAGGAAACTCAGTTGAGAGCACAGGGGAGTGAAGCATCCTGTTCTGCTTCCCCTGGTGAGAGCTGCTCTGGCAACCTGAGGCAAGCAGCGAGTGACCACGATGTGTCTGTTCTGGAAATAAGCTGAAATCTGGCATTGCCTCATTAGCATACACTGTTGTTTTCTGGGAGACATCTCTTGAAATCCTTACTCCAGTTTTAACAGTTAAATCTCATAAAATTAACCTTTATTCAGTATTTCTAATATCCTTGCAGGCAATACATGAAAAGCAAGTAGCAAATAAGCACCCCTGACTTATTAATCAGTCGCATCTATTGACTCTTTTTGGCTTAAATAACTGTTCCTCCTTTATTTCCTTCTGGATCTTTTTAGTTAGGTAATTGTACTAAGAAGTGAAAAAGAACAAAACTTGCATATTGGCAGCTAAACCCCACCTACTTTAAATAAAACAAGGCACTCCTGGCACTCTGTATCTATTGCATTGCTAAGCTCTCTAGAGAATACAATACGTAAAGGCACATGTTCCTATGGGATTTTCTCCAGGATTAGCCTGCCTTGTGAAAGCAATGCTGAACTTAAAACTGCTTTAAAATGTGTCAGAGGTACTAGAGCTGGTGAGATGTGCAAACTGCACTGGACAGTGAAACAGATACAGGGGAGAAGTGGGGAAAAGCAGAGGGTGTTTTAATGCACCCAAGCTGGGGGAGCACACAGGGTAAATTGCTTCCAAACAAGAATGGGCTGTGGACACACAGGCAAGCTTTAAGCATTAAGCATTACAAATTTGGCTATCAGTGTGCTTTTGCTTGTTTGGATGCTGCTATCTCACATAAGACAAAGCAGGAGGAGGCCAGAACAAGTGGCAAAGTTAATGATTTTGGTCCCTTCCATGAGGGATACTCCGTCTGAGCAGCACAACTGCACCAACTGCATGCTACTTATCCCATTCTACCAGACATAACTCCTTCCACTCTCCTCAACACCTGTTTCACCTCCAACTTGGCTGGAGCTAAGCTCTTCAGAGGAAACAAGCAGCTATGAGGAGCATGCTCTGGATGGAGCTGTACTCAGCCTTTGCTGCACATCACTGCTTGCCTGTGGGAGGGACCCTGGAGAGATGAAGGTAGCCCCTACCACCTAGGGGGAGGCTGGTGGGCAAGGACTTGCCATTGCCGCCATGGTACCATTGTTTCTACCTTGTGTGAACGCACCTGATCCCTCCAGACCACCTTTCAAGCTCTGCTGGAGTTTTCCTGTGGAGAGGTGAGGGGGGCAGGATGACTCAGAACCATCTGCTGGACACCCCATGAGTAGCACCAAGGTGTCCAGCAAAGCACAGCAAGCCTCGAGGCAAGTAGTCTGCTTCTCTGTCACAGCCACACTAGCCATAGTCAGGATAACTTCATCTGAGGAGGCAGCAGAGCTTGTTTTAGACCAGCCAAGGCTGCAAGATGAGCTCTGCGAACACCACCACTTTGTGCTCCTGTAGCAGATGCACATTTCTTGTGCTTTCTCTACTGTAAACAGAGAGTGACCTCCACAAACAAGGTTAAAAAGACAGAACAAAACAAAATAACTCCCTAATGAAGTAAAATGATTTGTGCACAGGCTTCTCCCCTTGGAAGAGAGGAAGAGGGAAACCCGCTGACTAATATTAATCCTGCAGCTGAACTCATATCCCTGTGCCCTGGCAGCATGCTTATGTGTCTATGTGTCACCCGCTGCCTCTCCTCAAGCAATCCAGAAGACAGGAACCACCATGGGGGTGACTAGCCTGGGCAGCCCTGCTACAGGTCCTGCAATACCTGGATTGCTCCTGGCTGAGGAGGACATCAGCCAAGACATCACCAGTACAATGTGCTTCGAGAGCTGGATGGGGATTTCCTTCTGCCTCTGTGTCTTATCCAAAACCCGCATAGAGCATCAGCAGGGATGGAGATGGAGCTTTGGCCACTGCTATGCTGGACAAAGTCCTTCCCAAAGGACACATCCCCAGTGCTGGGGTTTGCTGAGGTTCAGCTGCTCACCTTTACAGGACAGTGCTGTCTTGCCCGCAGACAGCAGAGCTGCCCCACAGCGAGGTGTATTTTGTGACAGCATCCTTTGAGGTACTGGGATTACAGCTGAACCAACTGAAGAAAATCCACCTTGCAAGCAAGATATTAAGTTTTAAAGCAATTAGTTCCCCAGGTTCACCAGGATGGCACATCTATGGTGAGCTTAATTGAAATCAGCGGAGCATTTGAAGAGGAAAGATGAAAACAGGGCAGCTGGGAAAACAAATGTTCTTTTTTCTAATTATCCTGTGGACTCTCTCTAATGGATCCCCCTGAAGCTTCCTGATAAAGTAACTGACATATGGTACCTACGAGCAGATGGATCAGCAGAGGCAGGAATGTAATTTTGCAAACCTGAAAATGCATGTTGGATTTGATATATATTTAGGATCTAGTTAATTCAAAGAGATTGCATTTTGCATACCAATGATCATAAAATGCAGTAGGCAGAGAAAGCCTTCTTGGCAAAATGGACTCCCATAGAATCAGAAAAGGTAAGTGAAGTGTGGCAGGGGAACTGAGAAAAGAAAACATGAGAAATGCAGAAACAGCAAACATATGGAGTATCCAAACTGAGAAAAGAAAGGGGAAGGTATAGTAGTGCAGAAGCAGAAAAGAAATAGATCTTATTTTCTGTTCTACAATTCCTCCTGCATTTGGGTCTTAAATGACTCCTGGTGTCCGTAATAAGATCTCTGTTGTTTTCACCAGATTTACATAAGCTGGCATTATGTAATTTATTCTTTTTAGGTGCACCTGATAACTGATGAATGTGGGAGATGCCCTGGGAGCATGGTGCAGCGAGAGAAAAGTTCAGTGAAAACGTGTATCTCACAGCTAAAATCCATGCCCAGGGAGTAGGTGACCTGTATGCGCTTTCCCTGTGCTGAGTAACTGGACAAGTAACATTATTACTATGAGCATCAAGGATATCAACTAAGTTACAAAGGCTATACAGTAAATCAGGATTCTGTTCTATTAACGCTGTGACCAAAGACATCGATGCAGGAGAGATGGTTGAAGAGTTATATCCTATATGTCATAGAAGCCATAAAAAGAGACACTCTTTCCCATGCTTACATAGGAGGCGAGCTCTCCAGCCGCACAAGCACATTTAAGATTGCTAAACTTGCAGCCTAATTAGTCATATAAAACTACTTTTGAAGCATGATATTTGTTTAAACTTCCTTTCTTTAAGGAAGAGCTGTAGGAGGAAACTATAAAAAATCCAAGTGGGCTAATGCTCTGGATTTAGACACAGAAACTGTGTTTGGATAGTGACACAACTGCTAAATTGCATAGGCGCTCCTGTGGCCCAGATATCTATATCCAACTCATTCGCTGTGGTTGAGGCAGGGAAGTGAGCACTATGGGCACCTAGTCAGGCAGGGGCAACCTCCACTCAAAGTCTATGCACAGAATCATAGAATTAACTAGGTTGGAAAAGACCTTTAAGATCACCAAGTCCAACCAGTAAGCTGAACTTTGTCTTAGAAAAGCAAGAAGAAAGGCCCTGCAATTGCTGAGCTATTAAGAAGATCCTCACAACCTCAGGGGCCTAAAGATTTTAAGGACTTTCAATACTAAGGCCTTCAAACCTTCTTCTGCACTGCACACTTATCAGCTGCTTATTCTTTTCTGGGGAGACCCATGAATTCAACTGTGATATGCTCACTGAGCCATCTGTGATAAACTCTAGGTACAAGCAGGTCCTCCATGTTACCTCTCAAATAGGAGGCTGGACTAAAGACCGCCTGAGGTTCCTTCAATCCTGACCTATCCTATGGTTCTGTAAGGAGGAAGTAAACCAGCAATTTGCTCTTAAAACAGAATTAGGAGACATGCAGTATGCTCTCTTGAGGCTTCTCATTGGATAACTTCTGATAAAATAACAAATTAATTATTAACAAATTCTTTCCACCCAACAGATGTTAAATGTCCATTTGCTGAGCTATAACTTTGCTGAGTGTCTTGTTGTGGAGCTTGTACTCTATTGCTATGCACTGTTGCTCTCTCCTGAAAGGCTGTCAGTGGACTTGACAATGGTGGGCTGGTATTAGGTCAGGCTGTAGAGCCTCAGCTAGGCTCAACTCAATGGCTGAGCTCTTTAGTTTATTACTGCTTTTCCTCATCCTCCTGCAACCTAACTGAGGTGTTTGCCATAAGAAGTGAGATTTGTGTTATATATCTGTTCCACACAGTGGACTTCTGTAGTAGGAGAAAGGTGTGATTATTGTCAAACATACATAGAATCATAGAATCATAGACTACTTACAGCTGGAAAGGATCTTAAGATCATCCAGCTTCAACCCCCCTGCCATGGGCAGGGACATCACACACTAAACCATGTCACCCAAGACTCCACCCAACCTGGCCTTGAACACTGCCAGGGATGGAGCATTCACAACTTCCTTCAGCAACTACAATAAACAACTATAACTACAATACAACTACAATATGCAATGCATAAAGCTGTGGCAGGACTATCTGTGATGTGCCCAGCACAGTTCTCCTCGTGGCCAAGTTTAGGGACAGCAGGGAGCAGAAGAACCAGGATGGAGATTTCTCCTTCTTATTGCACAATGCCTACCACATGCCCTGTTACTGCTATCACTGCTGTAGTGTCATGGTGTCGCTGGCAAGATGCATCCTACAGCCCACTTTGGCTCAGAATAAGGCAAAGCATGAGGGACACAGGAATAAGTCTCTGCTCCCTTCCCACTACCTGCATCACTCTTGGAGCCCATTTAAAGCAGATCAGTCTGGGCCAGGAGGACAGCCAGGGCCAGCGTGGGTTTTGCTGTCACCTGTCCTTGCCCCAAGGATGCACAGAGAGGCTGGTGGCCTTGGCAGGGAAGCCACCATCATCCCTGATCACCACACAGGGAGCCCCACTCTTAGCACAGCCCATCTGTTCCCAGCAGGCCACTCAGCAGTGGCTCTGGGCAAGAGCTCATGGACCACCCCAAGGTTCTGGCAGCAACCTGGACAGGTATAATGGGAAAGGCTGGGTAATCCAGAGACCCAGTAAACAGCTTCATTGCAAAGCTGTCCTAACTCACTGTTATGGAGGGAGCTGCATAAAGGCACTGAGCAGGGCTGAACTCTTAAATCATCCACAAACTAGTACAGCAGGGGCCACGCTCACATCTTGAAGTGACACACTGAAGGCAACAGCATGAAATATTTGTGCAAGCTGTGGAGCACTTTGCTCTGGACTCAGCTCTCAAAATCCATGCCCTGGCTGGCTCCTGGCCACCCTGTATACCACTGGGACATTCCCAGGGAGGATGCAATGAGTGGTCCCTGCAAAACACCCCATGCAGTGATTTTGGGCGCATTTGCACAGGCAGGAGGCAGGTGGCATTTCCCCAAGGTGCTCGATGCAGCAGAGCAGCCTGGTCCCAGCAGGGTACCCTGCAGCTGTGAGCTCCCAGAACACCACTTCCCAGAGGAGACCCATGCAAACAGCCAAGAGAACTGAGGGATGCTGCTGTGCAGTGCCTTGCTGACATCAGTCACGCTGCTCATTTCCACCCCTACTGCTTCCCTGGAGCATGACAATGACCATGCAGGAAAGTCCTCTCAGTATGACGGAAAATACAGTTGAAAAATAAAGTCTTTTCTGTCTCCTTCACCTTCCCACAGATCTTGTACATAAAAGCCAAATCGTTACCCAGAGACTAATAATATGGTAATTGCAACATTTGCGATCCCGGAATTTCAGGATGTTTACTGAAGAAGTTATTATTTCACTATGAAATTGCTACCATGCACTCTTCAAGATTCCCTAGAGTGCAAGCTCAGAGAATACAGAGTAGGGGATTTTTTGTCCTGGCATGTGACATGTCTAGTTAGGGGACGCCCACTGGCTCCCCTTTACCTCGTTTTCGTCACTCCAGCTCCATTTCCAGGGAGGCAGGGGTGGAAAGTGAGCTGCCAGTACCCATCAGCTGGGGAGTGAGAACTCTCATTTTATTTTCAGCTGCTGGCCACCTGCTAAGCCACCGAAGTGCTGCCTTCAAACACCAGCAAAAAGCTTTGAAAAGAGGCAAGGATGGCTCTGATCTCCATCACGCAGCCACAGTGACTCCCCTGAAATAGGTGCTTTCATCGAAGGGATCAAAGCTACAGTTAGAGGGAGAGTCACTTGTCTTGTGTTGTCTTCATTTGTTGGGGGGTTTATGGAGGGGGCTTGTTTGGGTTTCGTTTGTTTTGTTTGACTGCTAATGTGTAAGTTCAAACCCCAGCTTGGTGGTTGGTCTGTGGCACCAGGGTCACAAGTGGCTGGTGAGGAGGACTTGCAAAGGGAGCTGGAAACCTCTGAGTGACTCGGAGGGGCACCAGCAGTCTCCCACCTCTCTGGGAGGCACCACCTGAACCTCTCTTAGAACAGGAAGGTCTAGCAGAGCCTACTACACTGGGCACACTCCAGCCCTCCCAAAGAGTGCCACAAGTGAGGCTTTCCCCCCTTTATCACCGAAACATAACCCACCAATACTTTCGTTCTGGGCTAAACCTTCTTTTTCCCTTTGTCCAAACCTCAATACTTCTGTTTCCATTTCAAGCACTTTAAAAGAAGGCATGCATATGATATGGAGGCTTTTAAATCTTAGGAAAGACAAAACGTTACTTGAAAATCAGAGCTGAAGCCCATTGGTGGGGCAGCAGGCAGCATGGCAGAACACTGTGAGCTCCGACTGCTTGGCTAAAGGATGCCTTACTACAGGCTGCTCAGCACCTCCTGTTGCAGCTTAATTTACACAGTCTGTGTACATGCATCCTCCTTCTTACAAAGACATGCCCCTTCTCAACTTTGCTCCACACTCTTTACACTTGGCACTGGTTTCTTTATGTACAGAGCTTGATTCTGAAGTGGCAATTTTCTGTGCAGAGGCCCATCTAATGGGCACTTGGCATTTGGTGCTCAGGAGGAACATGTTACCTGCTACTTCATTCTGGGCAGCTCTCATTGAGTAAGAATTGAATGTACGCTCCCAAAACAGCTATTTGCAGGTGTACTCTCCGCTTTTTGGAAATCACTGGGCAATTGGAAAGCAAGTAGTTAGGCTCTGTGAGACAGCAGTAAATATGTTTTTTCACATCTATACTCTCCAATACAATTATGTAGGTTTTCATTAGTAAAAAACAGGGTGACAGCTCTAAAACCAACAGGCAATTCCAGTAGCAAACAAAGGCATGAAGCCTTTGAAGTTCATTCAATACCTCTGAAGTCTGGCAAATGTAAAGTTCCCAAACATTCCCGTCTGTGCTCTACCTACATTGTTTCCTCCATGCACAGCGTCAGAACGCCATTACAGCCATGTAGTGAAGACTGTAAAACTATCATGGCCCAGAGAAAAGTGAGCTTGGACAAATTTCTTTCTGATCAATGTATCCCTTTAATGCACTGCTCTCAATAGTGAAATGATGCAGGAAATGATGAGATGTGCACTGAATACTCAGCCAGTATGCTGCATTTAGACAGACCACTTGCAGATGCTTGAGCACATGCCGCGTTGCCCATGGACCTGACTATGGCTTTGTTTTACCTGCTGATACTACCAGATACTGATACATATTCATTACAAGGTACTGCCTCGTGTGCCATAGGCACTTTTTTACTAACCTCTGTGTATTGCTGAATTACATTTTCAGGTGTTGGTCCAAGGAAGACATAGAAATCAAGGATCCCTCCAATAGTGCGAAAAGTTAAAGATGGGTTTGGACTCAGAGTAACATCTGAAGAGAGAAAAACAGGTTCTCAGTACAAACCAGTTCTTCATTATACGTAGGAATGGTTCAAAGCTGCACCAGGGAAAGTTCAGGTTTGACATTAGGAAGCATTTTATTATTGAGAGGGTAATCAAACACTGGAACAGGCTTCCTTAAGATGTAGTGGATGCCCCAAGCCTGGCAGTATATGAGAGGTGTCTGGACAATTCCCTTAATAACATGCTTAAACTTTTGTTCGGCCCTGAAGTGATCAGGGCTAGATGATCACTGCTGGTCCTTTCCAACTGAAATATTTTACTATATCCTATCTTACCATACATATATACATGCTGGACTCTTCTGCATGCATAAATGTACCCTGAGGCAGAAGTGGCTACACATTCAAGTCACTACTTGACACCATGTGGGTATGAATGGATGAACAAACAGGACCTGTATGCAGGCTAGGAGTTGTCCAGTGTTTCTGTAATCTCCTCTTTCAGATTGGCATTGTGCAACAATAAATCACAGAAACCCACACAGAGTAGATTGCACAGATCCATTTGTCTCAGTTTCATTTCTATATAAAAAGGAACCACAAGTTTGTGTTTAGGCTTCCTTTATGCTATTTTAATCTCCTAATTGAATGTCATTGGCTTCCAGGAAAACCTGATTTTATAGACTAAGTGAAGATTCCCCTTTCCTGAAATTATAGCACTGGATTAATACAGTAAGGTGACCATGGCAACGCACAAAAGGCAGAACATAGGACTACGCTAAATGGATTATGCCAGTCCCAGAGGAAATTTCTTCCACCTTCTCCTTTACCTGTCTGTGCATCTGGTATTTGAAAAGAAAAAAAAAAAAAAAAAAAACAAAAAAACAACCCAAAACTTAATAACAATTTTTTCCTGAAAATAATTCATCTTATTGAGCGGTCCTTCTAATGAAATCCCTTTGAAAACTTTATAGCAATTCCTGTGACCTCAGCCATGCAGCAGTCACTCTTATTTATACCAAGTTGAAAAGGCAATCAGTAAACAGCTTTTTATATTTACTAATTTACCATCTTTCTAAGGAATCCATATATCTTTTTACCTTGTGCATTGGAGTTCAGCAGGAGAACACCGTGAGCATTGGAATCAGGTTCTACACACAAATAGAAAGGGTGAACTCCATAGAGGTTGGCAAAAGGCTGAAAAACAAACAACACATTAGGTATGGCTTGACTTTTCTATTTTTCATCTTTTCTGTTAGCTAGGTATATATGGGAAGACAAGGAAATGAATTCAGTCATAGTTAGAGACTCATTTTGAAAGAACGGAGATTTTTTCATCTAAACTGGTATGAAGTCAAATTGATAGAAAAGAGTTATCTTTTTCTGCCTCATCAGGATGGTACTTTTTAGTCTCCCCTAAAGAATTAAACCTAAATACTCTGCCAAACCCCTCAAAATGGCCCTGGTAAGAACTGCTTTCCTAATTAAAATAAATTCATCAACCACTGTCTCAAGTTTAGCCAAACATATAATGGGTCCTGCTGAAGTCCAGCTTCTTTGAATGAGCAGGGATTGAACCAAGCATGAAATGAAATGCTTTCCTGAACCAGGATCTTGGCACACACAATACTTATTTTTTTCCCCTGAAAACTAACTGCATTGTGAGAAAGCTTCTGATGAAAGGTTTCAAAGTTCCCTCAAAATGACTCATGGTTTTGTCATTTAATTAAACCTTAAGACACCTGTGAAATATGTGACATTCAGTGTTCGGCACTGATTCAAGTTAGCAGTGCTACCATACAGACAGAAGTGCTTCCTCAGCAAAGCTGTACCTCACCACCTCTTAGTGGAAATACAACTTAGGACAATGTGTTGCACAAAGTGAATTACCTCTGGTGCCTGATCTCTGCTGAACATGCCATAGGTAATGAAGTTCATGCTGTGCTTGAAGGATGGGTGCTCATGTTCACCAAACCCATACACCGAAGTAGATGGCACAGTAGTCATGATCTGAAGATACTGGTCAGAGAAAATCAGATCAGCAAGTGGACTGTCCCACCTACAACAAACAGAGGAGGACACGGTTAGTTTGCTCCTCTTTGGTATGCATCATTTGAAGTTCACTTCTGCCTGTTTATACTTCTGTATTTTGGAGACTAACAGTATTAAAAACTCCACAACATTAAATCCTGTGCAAGCCTGTAACATGCTTAACCTAACACACACTGAATTCATCTTGCAGTAGCTGCAGCTATCTCATCTACTGATACGATAAAATGCATCAGTATAATTTTGAAAGGAACAACTAAAATGAGAGAAGACTCTATCTATTATCCTATTACCAAAATAAGTGGTTGCTTGTGGTATTTCTATGACAACCAAACAGGGCAGACTAAAAATTGTTATTACACAGTGGGACTCAGAATCCTTAATGGGAACAACAGACATCTAATGTTACCAGTTTTTACTTTCTAATCTTTTGCTGGATCAGGACCCAAATACTTGTTACCCCTACTTTATGCAGGCACCTGTAGCAGAGGGGTATGTTCCTCCAGACTGCTTGAATGAGATGTTTTTAATGTGATGACTCTCTTACTTCTCTCACCAGTTTAATGCCTTGATTTCTATTGAATCATCTGTGGACACAGGCTCACATTTTAATTAGGTATTACATTCTGCTTCCTATCTCTTGTGCTATAATGAGCTGCAAGCTAGATGGGAGAGAATATAGTCAAGCTGTGGAGAAGTGTTTTGTTAATGGTACTGTGTATTCCATGAGTACCACATTTAGACTGCACCCTCACGAGCCTTGTTTAACCATGAATTTGTTACAGCTAATTAAAATTAATGAGCCAAAGCTATAGAGCATAGAAGTGGCATAACTCTCCTTTTAATGGTCTTTTGTCAATGATTTTGACAAAATTAAATAGTTGACCAAATTGACCAGTAAATCAGAGCTGGCCCCACCATGCTGGTCCCTCCTCGAGGAAGCAAGGATGGCCGCTCACAGGGATGCCCAGAGGTGGCTCCAAGGTACCCTCCTGCCTCTCCATGCAAAGCAGACACAGCCTATCCCTAAAGTGCCCTAGTTTAAGTCAAGCACATGTAGTGGTCTGTGTTATTTTAAAAAGGTCTATTTGGCATTTCTCACAAGCAGGAGAAGTAAGAATTTGTATTTAAACCTTGATTTGGTTGCTTGCCAGCAGCAACCCTCCCCTCCTTCCATCATCTCCTCCACCTACACGCAGTACTGAGTAAGGTTGTTTTTTGATAGGGAGGTTAATGTGTGCAAAATATCCCCGAGAATCAGATCCAGCCCTTGGCAAACAGCAGCCTTTCTGCAAGAGGCTGCTGCTGTGTAGGAACAGGGGTGGGCTCTGTGGTGCTGTATTCCTGTCCAAAGGAGAGCTGTCACATAGCTCTGCTCTGTGCAAGGCAGGCACAGTCACTGTTCTGAGCAGACCAGGGGATTATGCAAGAAGCGAAGGATGCCAGAGGGGAGACGCTTTGGGAAGAGCTTGAATATCTGTCCTAACTCATTGAGCACTCTCCATGATGCCTGTTGAGAGGACATGAGGCTTTGTACATTCATGGTACCCATATTATGGCACTGACATTTCCCATCATGAGTGCAATTAGTGTTGCCATGGCATTAAAAATGCTCCTTCTGCTCTGCAGAGAAGGGTCACTGGGGTGGAGCAAACTCCAACCCTAGGAACAGCCCCTCTGCCCCACCATGTCTTTCAATGGCACATAGAAACTGTTTCATACCTCATGCATTCCCTCATGCCACTGTCACATACTCAACTTCTGCACGCCATCACCAAAGCAGTGCCTTGGTCTGCTTCCCTCCATCCTTCAGCTGCCTCGGAGCTGCCATTCCCAACAGTGCAACTCCCCATGCTGTGCTACCAGCAGCCATTGCTCTCCATCAGCCTCATATTCCCCTAGACCTCTGCTTACCAGAACAATATCTAGCATTAAGTATGACTTGAGAAAACTGGCAATGACTCTTTTTCTCTGGGCACCATTTTATCTTCTCCATCTGAAGGAAAGCATGAACAGTCTTCCCCTGGCATCCCTCTCTGCCTCCACTCCCAGGTAATGCCCTTGTGCTCTGCAGCACACTATGGTAAGTTGCTGTATTACTCCATGTGTTTGTGTTGGGTTGGCAAAAAGCAATCTTTTAAATGAAAAAAAGATGTCTGAAACCCTTGGAGCCAATAAAATAATGCTCTATTTCTCCCACCTCTCTTCCTGCTGGTTTGAAGCAGAGAGAAGGAAGCTGATGGAACAGTGATGAACAGTGCTGATGGACAACAGAAGGGACCTAAAAAATCTGAAAATGCAGCTACGTTGTCCACTGTCAAAAACCCCTACCAGCAACTAGGCATGGCAATGCCTGTGAAGAGGAGCAGCCTTTCCTTTGCATAAGAGGTAGTAGCTGCATTCAGGCTCATGGCTGAAAGTCCTAACTTCAGTGTCTCTGTGGTGGGAAATGCTCCTGCCTCTAGAAACATATCCCACACGTCTCCATGGCCCATTGCCTGCTAACGGCTGCCTGCTGCATGTCTGGGAAGCCTGCCTTCCCAGCTAGTTCTTTTCTTCCAGACACCTTGCACTGTACTCAAGAGTCATGTACCTTAGAGTAATATGAACTGGACATGACAATTGACTTGGTTGAATGACTTCACTCTATTGGAGACCAACAGTTGTGGTGTGTGCAATGGCTCAGAGCATGGACTCACCTGCCATTTGCAGGCTAGCTGGTGGCACTTAAGAGGGGCGCTTGGGACACATGCATTGGGACATGCACGTACCATGCATTATCTGAACATTCAAATATCACTTTAAGTCGGGAGAGGGTCTTCTTGTTGCAGTGAACTCTGGATTACTCACATGGCTATAATGGGTCTAAGCCTCTTGGGCAGAGCTTGAGCTACCTTTTCAGAGGGTCCAGGTGATTGCTGCATGCACAGGCTGCCTATGAAGCAGTAAAGCACCATAGGGGCTGACGAGTATAGGCCCTATTTTAGGTGAATTTTGAATATGCTTTGCTGCTGCCTGGGGACTGGCTGGGCATCAGTCAGTTGATGGTGAGCAATTGTTTTCATTTGCATAACTCATCTTTCTTGGGTTTATTTGGGTTGATCTCTTTACTATTTTTTTTTGTTATTATGTTTTAATTCTTAATGTGTTTATCTCAACCTGTGAGTTTTCTCACTTTAACAATTCTCTTCCCACCCATCCTGCTGGAGGGGGCAGTAAGCAAATGGCTGTGTGGGGCTCAGTTGCCATCTGGGGTTAACACACCAGACATATACCTTATTAGCTGTAAGTCTTGGGGCACCACTGGACTGCAGAAGGCACACGAAGAATGAATTCTTATATACTTATCTTGCCTTTAAGGTGATTTATCAAATAGGTAGAGAAAGTAACCAATAGATTTTACACAAATATAACACTTTAAAAGGAAGAATTGCAGATATATTTACAGTTCTTGACACAGTTCTGCTCTACTTCTACTGCATTTTTTGTCATAGTGTCTGTGTATGTCCTATCAGTGGCTGAATATATAATGCTTCATTTTTGTTCTGAAAAACACTTGGATAAGTGACACACCTACAATAATTCTTGCCTGTGTACATAAATCTTTATGATTAGAAGACTAAAACAATGGCTTTTACAAACTAGAAGCAAACTCAAGTTACCCACGATGCACACAATTTGCTCCTCTTGCTTTCAGCAAAATTGCAGTTTATGACAATAGCGATATAAATCATTCTAATAGTTTTGCTATGTAAAAATGTCTTCATGGTAAGTGGCGTCTGTTCTTACTACCACAATCAATAAAAAAGACAGCTGAACTCTGCAGCAGCCGTTTTGGAAATTGGGGAAAACCTTGATTAGATTGTGGTTATTTGTGCTGTACCTTCCTGAGTGTGATGGCAAATGAGGTATTCCAAACTCTTAACAGAGAGAAAGGAGCACTTATCTGGCTTGGAAAAAACATTCTGCCTTCCATTATTCATATAACATCATGAAGGAAAAGTCAGATGGAGAACGGATATTAAAGTGGAGAATCAAATCAATAGTCCATCCCTCTGCAGCCTGTCTCCAGCAATAGCCCAGGCCAGATATCGCAGAGGAAGACGTAAGATGTCACTCAGAGTCAGCCTTGCAATAATCTGCTTATAGAGGAAGTTTCTGGCTGTTTTCATAGAATTAGCTTTATGTTGTGAAACATGGAGACAAAAATAGTTGTTTTGGGTTTTTTTCTACAGATGATTTTTTTACTATGCTTGAATGTGCATCCTGCTAAGCCTCCCATGTCAGCACCACCCTGGGGCAATAAGTCCCACAGAGTAATCACACACTGCAAAATGAGGATGTCTTTGTTATTTATCGCTGCCTTAAAGCAAACAGTTCCCAGCCTTTTATTGTCTGTTCTGGAGGAAATCTATGCTTTCTTGAAGTCTCCATGCTTACACTTGATGCTACCTCCTCCAAGGGCTGTTGCTGTTAGTGACAGGGGCAGAAAGAAGAATAGGACTCAAGTTGAGAGCACATGCCATGAAATAAGACAGAGACTGTGCTTTGCTCCCTCACCCGCCTTATTACAACCCAATATTTTCTCTCCTGTTTTTATTGCTGTAGGTCCCTTCACAACCCTGCCTAATCTTCACCCCATGCAGGTGAAACAGCACCTATCACCTGATAACCTTGGAGCAATGTAGTGGGACTCAGCCTTTCTTCCTTGCTCCTGGATCTGCATGAGGTTTGCAGTCAGCTGTTTATGTCTCTCCCCTGCATAATTCATTCCTCTCTCTTGCTATTGTGATTATATGGAGCTTCCAGTTTGTTCTGCCCTCCTTGAGCTGGCACTTGGGTACCTCCGCGGCAGCAATGGCTCCTTGCATGCAGCAAGCAGGAGAAGTACCTGTGGAGCATATTCAGGAATACCTCAAAGTCTCTGCAACCTTTCCAATGTGGTATTAAATCATTCCACACAAGAAGGAGGCTCTGTGCACATAGGTGGCAGAGCTGGGATGGGCTTTTAAACTGAGCCAACAGACTGCTGTCAGCTCCCTCATCACTGCAAGGTCGGTGGCACAGAGACACTGATAACAGGGTAGACTGCACCATGGAAAGGAACATGCACTTGGAAAGAACAAGCCAAATCTATGTCATGTTTCTGTTTGGGGCATGCTGCTCCCTCCCATCTGTGCCACAGCATGCTTGGGGTGATGAGGGATTCTAGGGGGTTTTGGTGGTGGGTCATCCAGGACTTTGAAGCTGCTGGTGAGGGATAACAAGCATCATGTAAAAGAGATTTCTGAGGATCTGGGATTACTTTACACCAGGAAAGCCTCCTTAAAGGTGTTAGAAAGGTCTAGCAGAGCACCATGACCTGGTTTGATGTAGACATGAATTATGGTCCACCCACATCCAGGAAGTGCAGTTACAGCACCTGTGTGGAGGCTTTGTTTGCCCACATCAACTGTTGTGAGCAGTGGTTGTGTTCACATGAAGATTTGCAATTGGTTCAGCTGCACACTGGGACAGCAAGGCTGTGGCCATTCATGTCTTGAAATAGCAGACTGGAGTCCCTCCAGGTGTTAGGTGCATGCCTGTTTCTCAGGGACGCTTGCCCACACAGCCTGCCCTAACCTGGCACAGGCACAGAGGCACCTGCGTGCCGCTCTGTGCGGGATACAGCCATTTTGGGTGCCCTGGAACAGCAGCTGCCATCTCTGCATGGAGCTCCAAGGAAAAGGCTTGGAATTTCGCATCTTCTTTGCAGACTGCACTTGTGACAGAGACAGGGGACAGGCAATGATGAAGATGCTCAGCAGCAGTTCCTGCTGAACCCCTACTGCAGCATACTCAGACCTACCTCCCAAGGAACCTAACCTGCCTTTGGGCAGGCTGAGCTAACATGAAAATCTACTTAACATGCCAGATGCCACCAGTGCTCCCCTGGACGCAGCCAGTCAATGAAGTCACTGGGGGGATGCTCCTGTAACACTGCTTGCTGAGGGTTCATCCTCCCCAGTCAAGCAAATGCAGCTGCCCATGGCTTTTAGGTCAGGATGTATAACCTATTCTGAAAGATTTCCTTCTGTACAGCTCTTCTGGTGGCTTAAGGGGGTCGCAAAGCCCTCCAAGTATGGCTGTGGAGGCATCCCTGAGCATCTTCATTCACTCATCCTGACAGGACCGACAGGCAAGCAAATGAAAGCAAAGCATTTCTGCTCCTCACATAGGCAATGTAACTCCAAAAATGATTCAGCTGTGAGGGGAATGGCTGTTTGCCGAGGTATGATCCTTCAGTCTATAGTACTGGCTGTGCCATTTCACACAAACACTCCTGGGAACATATAATTTCCTTTTCGATATGCAAAATCCTGTGTCTCTGTTGATGAGAATCTTTGAGTAGCAGCCCTGCCATTGTCTTCAGGATAAAATCCCATTAACTGCTTATTATATTCACCCACAATTCCCTCTATTTGGGGTCGGTTGCTGCTCAGAACTCCTTTACCTGCTTGGAGGCAGCGCACGCTTTTCCAGGGGCAACGCTCCATAGCAGAGCATTACAGCGTGCGCTGCTCCGATGCTGCTAACCAAGACTGCCCTCTACCTCCCTGCGTTCTGAAGCGCATCGCTGCTGCAGAGCTCCGATGCTGCTGGGCGAGGGGTGCCTCACTGGGATGGAGGAGGCTTACCCTGGCTCATGGTCGGCCAGTGAACGTGCCCTCCTGGAAACCTGCTCAGCAGGGACTGGCTTGTGCTCCTCTGCCTCTTGCTGTGCCTTTGGCAGCGTCAGTGGATCAAACCCCGAGTCTGCCCTGCAGCAGGCCCCTAACCTTAACTGCCCAAAGTTTGAGGATGCTCTGACTAACCAAGACTGAGCCTTTGGGGTTTGGGTGAAGATGTAGAGGGCTGCATGGGAATGGGCCATGAGCTGCTCAACTTCTCTTGTTAGGTATTCCCCTCTTACATCGCTATCCCAATGAATGAGCCTTTACAAAAAAACCTCTTCTTACAAAGAGAACTGGGGTTTTAGTGTAAGCCCACTGTTCTCACAAAGCTGTTAAGTCTAACGAGGAGTTAAATTATTTTTGTTATCAGAATAATGCATAATACATTCACTTACAAAAGCCTGGGAAAAAGAAAAGACCCACAAAGAACTTCACGGAATTGACTGCAGTACGTATAAAAAGAGATGCCACAAGACTATAGTTCAAAAGGATGGGCAGCTAATTAAAAACCTGGTGTGGTGGTTCCATCTGCAGACTCAAACCATTCTAGAGGCTGTATTGTCTTGCATCACACGTGTTAAACCATCCTTACACTGCTCACAAAGATAACACTTGTATTTTGAGTCTGTTTAACAAAGAGTTTCTTGGGAGTGCGGAAATCTGAGCTGATTTTTAATTACTCAATCCCAGAAATCAGGGATGTTCTTACACTGGTGGGGGGTGCAAGACAGGCAGAGCTGATGCTGAGGAAGCAATGGCCATGCACATGTTGGGGGTTGCTCTGAAGTAGGCTGTTAGGAGCCAGATTGCAGTGTGTGTCCTCCCAGAGCACATCTCCTGACTGGTAAGGCCACATGGAAGGACCTAATCAATGCTCCTCAGAGCCACCACGAGGTCAGCCAGTGCACAAGAGTTGGGTATAATCAGGAGATTCATGTCTAAAGGTGCTGCTGATCTGAATTAAAATGCTAACAAAGACACAAACACAGCCTTATGCAAACAGTACCCATATTTCTATGTTCTGTGCATCTCCTTTGCCTGCCTGAGTGATAACCCAGAGCAGTCTGTAACGCTGTCATTTGTCACCACAGACAGCCAGAGGCTGCTGCTAATGTCATGCTGTAGCACCCCTGAATGCAGCTGCAGGAGTGCACTTTGATTGGGACTCCCTTGCCAAGTACTATTAGGCACCAGAGAGGTGTTGGTGGAAGCCAAAAAGATGGGAAATTATGACCCCTGATGATCTTTGCAGTGAAGGAGCTTTTGCTGAAGTTAAACTGACAGTGCCAGCTTGAGAAAACAGCTCTATTTTTGTAGTGACAAACTAGATCCATAAATGCCATTTTCTGAAGTCAATGGAAGTTACAGACCTAAGGCCTCTGTGGCTTTGAGCTTTCATTTCCTAGACCCACATCTTGGAGAGTGGGAGGAGATTCAGTGCTCAACTTCTGGCATATTGGAACACCCCAAACTTCAGAAATCTTAGTTCAGTGCTGTCACAAGTTGAGTCCAGCACCATCCCAAGCTGTGGAAGTGTAACCTCAAAAGTTGGCTCGCTGAATAACCTTTTGTACATGCACATTGATAACTGCTACGTGGCACATACTCCTATTAATAATGAGTATTTTCCAGGGATAAGGCACAAATCTGTGTTTATGACGCATCCACTTTGTGGTACGATGTGAACAATATGTGGTACTCACAGCACAGTGCCGGTGCTTTTCCTCCTGATCCTGAAGTGTGAGGAGTCATCCGTGAGCTCCACATCATAGCTGGTCTCACCAGCAGCAACCCCAGGGGAGGCAATCTTGAGTGGGACCTCAAACCGCTGCCTGTTGGGGTCATAGAGCTAAAGCGAGGAGAGGAAGAGGCAGGTTAGCTCATTTGTTAGCACATACTGCCTTGGTTAATTGCCCCCTCCTCCCCAGCACTCACCCTGAACCGGAGTCTGTCCCTTGTCTGGAACTCCACGTCCAAGGTAACTGGGGAAATGTCATTTCCGAACAGTGACAAGACCTGGCGCTTGCTCAGTGTTATCCTGTGGTAGAAACACATGCTGGTGTCCACCGCATCTCCTTGCTACCTGCGACCGCCCTGGCACAGCCCAGGGGGGATCAATTCAGCCACTATATATCAACTCCTTAAAAATAAATCATTGACTTATCAAGAGAAACAATCTCTGAGGTTAGTTTAGGCTCTCCTTGCTGCTAATGGATAAAATTGATCTCCTGGCACACAGCTTCTGTGGTGGGAGGGACCATACTGTGCCACCACTCAGTTTCCTCACCAGCAGTGTGGTATGAGCCAAGAACCCCAAGTTTGCATGGTTTATACTCAAGGAAGTATATTCATTCTCATTGTCACAAGCTGAGCATGGGGTAGAGAATTAGACATTAGGAAGAAGTTCTTGACTTCAGGTTACCTGGAGAAGCTGTGTTTGCCCCATCCCTGGCAGTGTTCAAGGCCAGGTTGGATGGGGCTTGGAGCACTCTGGTCTAGCGAAAGGCGTGGCAAGTGGCTGGAACTGGATGAGCTTTAAGGTTCCTTCCAAACCAAACCGTTCTGCGATAGGACTCTAGGAAGGTCTGTGGGGAACTGCTCGGGGGTGGCAGCAGTGCAGGACTGCAGCACCGTGGGAACCGCACACACTTACCTCCAGCCTGTGGCTGTCTTCTCGGTGCTCCCACCCAGGGAGTAGCCATAGGGACTGTCCTCGGGGAAGAAGCACCAGGGAGCGTTGGGCACGTTGGTAGTGCACCACGTGCAGCCCCGCGCCTCGCAGGCCTCGCGGGATGCATCGGGCTGCGGGTGGCAGTTGACGCGTTTCTGCACTGCCACTGCCCCCGAGCACTGTGGGTCCAGGGCTGCGCCGAGGCATCCACCGGCCACTGGCAGCGGGAAACAGTGCTCAGTTAAATAATAACCAACAACACAAACTTCTTCTTTAATTATTCTGTTTTGTTGTGCTTTTTTCACCCATTTTGGGGCTAATACATGCAATTCTTCTGACTGAGATGGTGGCAGAGCAGCCTGCCTGCTCATGACTGAGGCAAGAGCGATCAATCCCGTTCACAAGCCGAGGCGATGTGTCTGTATTGTTCAGTGCTCAGAGCTGCTGGTGCTCAGCTGAAACACGACTCGCTTGAAATACTCATGGAAAGTTAAAGAGAGGGTAATGAATTTGCAGATGAGGTGGGAGAGCAGCGCTTCAGGCTGCCTGAACAGGGGTGCGTGTGTACTTCAGTGAGGACTAAAACTGCTGTTGGTATTAGAACACTACGTTTTCAGTGTACCTATTCTCTCTCATGTTATGTACAGAGGTTATCTATGTATACACATGCAGTATGTGAAACGAGCATGCGCCTGTATGATATAAATATAAAATACTGATTATATGCATGATTGCATTGGGTTTCATTTCCACACTCTATGACTAACACGTATATGCATCGTATTAATAGCTTCTGATAATACAGAGATAGGGTTATGAGTAAAGGGAAGATGTTAAAGAAAAGGCACAAATTAGTCATTTGCAGAATCATCCTGACAAAGCCTCAGCAAGGCGCTAAATGTTCTCCTTTTTGCAGCTGCAGGTCGAGCCCGGTGGTTCCCCTGCACCAAGCCAGGTTCTCCCTCTCCTCCTGAGAGCAGGGGCACTGTGAGTCTGGCTCCCTGCTGTGCTGCCAAAGCACCCCGCTATCAAGTACCCTTAAAGAGAGCAGAACCACAGGCAGCATTTGAAGTTAACTTTTGTCATTTTAGTCATTACCACAGTGCTCAAAGATTAAATCTACTTGAATGATAATTGTTCTTTTCCATGAAATGACTAATACCTCTGCCTTACTTTTAATGCGGACTGTTGTGCGCTTGAAAGCTTAAAGCAGGATTGCTGATGCAGTCTGGGCTTCTCCATAGGAAGAACATTACAAGCAGATGCGCACAAGGAATAATTATGTATACTGGGAAAATTTACAGGATAGAACTGTAGCTTCACTAGAAAATGCCATCATGCAGCTATGCCAGGGTTTATTCCCAAATAGGGGATGGGAGTGCAGAAAAGCAGGAGCTGAGTGCCATCTACATTTGTCTTTTGAGAAAGCTCTCATCCCCTGTTGATGCAAAAGCATCTGATGCTCGGGTCTTAGGCTGCTGGGACACACAGTAGTAGCTTGGTCCTTGCTGCCGCAAGGCCTCATATCACCTTCTATAGGCAGGTATGAACACATAAAACTCTGTTAACCCTTCCCCACGTGCCAGACAGGCAGGCTTGACTTCCACCTTTGTTTTGGACAGTCATGCCCCAAGGTTGGCTGCTTTCCACCCAGCATTCACCCCCTGTGGTCTGTCACATAGGAAAGCTCTAAAGTCAGATCCTCTTTTTCACCCAAATTGCAACAGAAATATGAAGATCGCTCTACAGTCCCCAGATTATTTCTTTTTGGAGCAGAACTCGGGGAGAATTCATCAGTGCTCTAATAAAACACTAAGACGCTGGGCTGGGCGGGTAAACTCTTGCCTTTTTGTACTGTGTCCCTGCTGCAGATGAGCAAAAGACAGTGTGCAAGTGCCATGGAAATAACTGCTCTGCCTCTCTGTCACTACGCATTGAATAATTATACTTACTGAGGGAGGAGGAAGGATTTCAAAGGCTTCCTGCAGCCCTCTGGATCCTGATGTCCTTAAACCTGGGCAACTGCAGAGAGTAAAAGAATACTGTACCAAGTTCCATCTCTGCAGTCAGTGCATGGCTTCTGTGTCCAGCAGCTTTGCCCTGCTCTGCCTTGCACGCTCGAGTTAACACTTCATCAGAAGCAGCACAAAACAGAGTGAACCCATCACAGCTCATTTAGGCTTATTTTTTTTGTTTTGTTTGTTGTTTGGTTGGGTTTTTATATGGGAGTCAAGCACAGCATTGGTAACTTCATTGCTGAAATTGAAGAATATTACTGAACATACTACAGCAGATCATTAACTTGGTGAGAATTGACACAGCGTATGTCCATGGGACACTTAGCAACTCATTTGTATAATAAAATGCTATTGAAATACTTCACAAGAAGGAGACTGCGAATGGAAACTCCAGTTCAAGGGAAAAATTCTCTGCAGGAACCAAGAAATTTCTTTAATTCCTCCTCTCCCACCAACATGAAGCTTAAATTTTCCAGCAAGGTACAAGGAGCTGAACCTTGCTCATCTCTGGATTCCCCGATTTACTTCAGTTATAGCGCAGCAACTGGGAACACGCAATTTTCCTTCCATGCTTTTATAAAACATTCCCATTTTAACATCTCTGCACCATTTCCACTGCTTTATGGCCTATGTCTGTAATCATACATAGAAGATGAAATGCAAATGAGCAGTTGAATACAGCAGCAGTTATGGCTACTTGCTTTTCCATGATAATTTCCATGGGAAGAGAAACTAAAGCAAGGTAGTTTGAAAGATATATGTGAGAAATTATCCCCACTGACGTTTAAAAACCAAACCACAACTTCAACTTTCTGAGATTGGATTAGGAACTGCTGCAGTAAGGCATAAGCAAGGAATTAAAGCATTATCACAGATCTTTTAATTCAATAGCATTAGTCTTTACACTTCGGGTTCATCCATATGTTTCAAAGGCAGTTGCTGCAGAGGTTCCCTGTTCCTTTACCTAGCAGCGTAAGATTTTTCTCCCTTTATTAGACCTGGACCAAATTAACCTCTGGTATACTGGGAGAAAGAAAATGCCAAACTAGCAAAGCACAGGGTAAGTTTCAGCAGCTGAACAGTCCCATTGTCTGTGCTGTGCTGAGGAACTGAACATGCTGGATTTCTGAACAAGCCAGTCCTGGTGCCCTGCCACAGTTTCACCTCAGGTGGAGTTAAAGCCACACTGGCTGTCTCCTTTTTGATGTAAAAAGATTGCCTCTCCTAATAGCTCTTCCATTATCACATTTATATCCTGGTTTTTAAAGCCTATAGCAAAATACAGGCGCCATATGTTTACCTGCCAGAACAACAGCCAAGCAGCACAGGCTCCTGATCCACTCCATGGTCAAAGGGCAATTTCTGCAGGCAGCGTGGAGCCTTTTATACAAGGCAGGAGCACAGTAAGCACTTGTTCTGATACATGATAAAACCACTGTAAATATTTTCTCACCATTTTTACCTTACATCAGATTAATTGCAACACATGACCCTGGATTTAAGAACATATCTAAGAGGTAAGATGGGATAGACCCAGCAGTGTGACCACAAGCTTTGCTTAACTTCTGAATTCCAACTTGGAGAATGATTCTCCCATGATTTTTTAGAATTCACAGAAAAAAAATCAGATGCCGCATTTTTAACCAAACGCATTCAGACAAGCACAGCCCAGCACCAACCTGCTGATTTCACAGCCCAGCACCAACCTTCTGATTTCACTGTACATTTTGTCACATACGTAACTTCAAAGTACAATTGAAAAGTCTGGAGAAAAGCATTTGAGGAAGCCTCCATTAAAACAAGACTGATTAGTGTGACCTTTACCAATCCCTTTCCATTACTTGATGGCAAGAACTTTCAGAATAAAGCTGTGTTCTATGGTAAGAGCTGGTTTAGGTGGAATGTCTTCCTGGAGGAAAATCCCCAGAATCTTTCTATACACACATTCTTGAAGTTATATGGCTGCCTTCATGAAACAAGATGTCTGTGCTGTCAAGTATCACCAGAGGAGCATCTGCAAGCCAGACTTACCTGGCAGCAGGCTGCTACCTACTAGGTTTGCAAGGACTTTTGTCCTGCAGTTGCAAACCACAACATTCTTATGAATCCTATGCACGCTAAACACACAAACACCCCACAACTACCTAGGGTTCCCACATGACAGCCACGAGTGTTCAGCTCAAAATCAGGGGTTACCAACATGTTGGCATCATTTGTTGGTGGCCTTCACCTGCTGGGCCAGGCAGAACAGGGACCCTCTACAGGTACACAAAGTCTCTCATACAAGTTTTGTATGTAAACCCACTCTCCATTGGGAGTTTTGCTTGAAGGTGCACTGTAGCCCCAAATCCTGCATGCATGCATCCTTTGAGCAGTCAAAAAGCATGACATAAACATTAATTGACATGGCTGTTATTTAACTAACCTATACATAGTTCCTTAACAATACTTATCTTTACTTGTTTGCACCTAAAGATGGAAAAAAACCAGTAAGCTCAGATCACAAGCAGCATTTATTTTCATCTCTTTCAAGCTGAGCTGAAAAGGAAATTATTTCCCTAAGATCAGGAAAAGGCATCACAACTATATTTTGCTTGACAGACCATATGTAATAAGGTAAGTACTGTCAGTTCTTAGGAACAGGAGCCATCTGCTTCATTTTAACTCTGTACTGTACTTAGTATGAGGGAATCCTACCAGCATTCCTATCTACCACCAAAACACAAATAATGATCAACAAGAACACAAACACAGGATCTCAGAATAACCTATGGGCTACATTATTCAGTAAGCTGCGTTATGTAAAGTTGTGCATTCTACATACAGGGCCTTTGCAAGAAAAGTGAATTTTTTATAAGGAAGCATGATCAAAAAGTCAAAACCAAGAAGTAGTTCACAGTCACATCTTTATTTAAGCATTACCTACATAAGCTATAACTTACAGACCTGTATTTCCTGGAAAACAAACAAACCAAAACAAACACTAACCAAACAAAAACTCAATATCCAAACAGTGTATCTCAATCTACATAAGTCTTTAAAATCTGCAGAATTTACAAATTAATGTTCAAAACAGTTGCGTAAATTATACATCCTCCCTCAATATCCACACTCTAAGGGCTTTAAAAGTCATACAGGCACAAGATAAGATATTTTCTTTGTACAACCATCTATTTACATAGCTTTTCCAATACAGGTGGTTCAGTTCTCAAAGCCGAGGTTTGCAAAACAGTGTATTTAAAATACATTTAGCAGCATATAAAATTAGATAAAAAGGAAAGACTTTTTGCTTTAAAAAGAAAACGTGAGATGATAGAAACAAATCTGTAAGAAAAATAGATTAAGATGTATTTCTGTCATGACATTGAGAACACCTAGTCATTACAGAATACAGGCAAAACACTAATAAAACAAACCAGTTTATGAGCATTTGAGTTCTAGTCCTGAGCACAGAGTATACATAGCTGCACAACTTTGGTCAACAAGGAGTCTATGCTAACATAAACACAAATCACATAGCATTCTGTTAGCAGGATACAGCTGTGTCAGATAGATGTGTCATTAACAGCTTCTTCACTCCACTTCTCTAACAGTGTGACTTTTAGAATCTTGAAACTGCCTGTCATAATCAAAGGCTTATTACTGGGACATTATCACTCCCCTGCTACCCTAAAATGCAAACAGCTAATCATACTGGTGAGTGAAATACAGCAGAGCACTTGCTACATATTCCAGGTTATAATTTTGAGACTGTCATTAGACTGATTTCCAGTTAATTTAAACTGCGAGTATTACATATGCACACAGTTTCAGCCATAATACACAGACATATATGTGACCACTGAGACACAAGCTGGTTACCAAGAGGTTATTTTTTTTCTTAAATACAGTACATATTTTAAGGACAGCAGGTCTAGTGGAAGAGTTCACTCCTAATTGTCAGTTCATTCCAGTCATCAGTGTTTACCTAATAAGCATGCAGCAAACTGCATACAGTGCATCTCAAATTCAACAATCTATTCCTTTATCCCAGCCTTTTCAGTTACTGGCAAGATCTTCACTTGCATCTCCTGTATCTGAGATTTGTCCGTCTATGAGGTTTCGAGCTTTCCAGATCCTCACAGTCCGGTCACTGAAAACCAAACCAAAGCAGTATTAGAGAGCTAGGTAATTAAATTGACAAGGAAGAGGTACTGGGGAGGGAAGGGGGAGCAGGGAATGAGAGGGAAGCTTTCTTAAAAGCTCGAGTGATTTATTCAGAAAGGCATTGTTGGCAAAATAATATTCCCTTAATGGATATGCAAGGGTCATTCCACCTCCAGGAAATTTTGTAATTGAACACCTACAACATTTAAGATGCCCTAACCTTATCACAGCACTGGCTACTACATTTAACCATCTAGACAAATATAAAGATTGTATGCCTAAAGAAATTAAAAATCCTACTCTGCTATTACTTTGTTTAAAATACAGCTAATGGTAACAGGCTTAAGCAGACTGACAGGGAACAGCTTCTATCATGCAACTGTTTGCAACTCAGTAGACCACAGCAAATAATCAGTGTACGACAGAATTAGAGAGACAGACTCAACAGGACAAGGCTACTTCCTGACTGCAAAAAGAAGTGTGAAAGCTTGTAACAGGTTAAATCAAACAGGACATGAAACTTGCTCTGTTTGCATGAGAGATGTCAGTCTATAATAAGGTAAAAAAGCACAGAATGACGAGATGATGCAGAATCCTAATTCCCCTCTCCAAAAAGAACCCTTTGCTGGAAAACGTATATCTGTAAGGTGGTAATCGGAAACCCATGAGAAACAAGCTATAATGCTGTACTTCTGGCAACAATCATTATTTACGCAATTTTAAAGTACATGTAAGTAAAATATCACATAGAACATGTTAAAAACTCTATTAGCATAAATAAAAAGTAAAATGGTCTTGTTAAATAGCAATTTATTCTGTGAAAGAAGAGCGAAACTTATGATATTCCTCAAACATTGAGTTGCGTGATGAGCAACCATTGACTTATGCTTTCATTATAAGCCACTCAAAACCAGCCAGGAGGCACCAGTCAGGACAGACTTTATTACAGTACAGAGGTTTTCTGACTTGTGCCTTCACATCACTGTAAATTGTGAGTAATATCCCAAGTTCTGTAAACCTTTACCACAAGTTTACAAGTGAAAAAAAGCTGGGATTTTCTTTTGCTAGTAATAAAGAACAAATTTCAGACGCATGCATGTTCTAAACTTATTTGCCTTATCTTTAGGCAAACAAAGACACAAGCTTTGATGTCTCTGCCACATCTACTAATGCTTAAGTATAAAGATTTCCCACCAAAGTTGGCACTCGGTAATTCTAATATCCTGCTTTAAGACTTGCTTTCAATTCAGAAGGCCAGCAGCTTCTGCAAACAGCACTAGAAGATAACACAGTAGCTTTCTCAGCTCCAGTGCTCAGACTACACCACTAAGTGCAGGAGGTAGCAGCAAAGCTAGCTTTCCTCAGAACGAGACATTTTTCTTGGTCAGACTCCCTGAGGCTTAAGCTACTCAATTTGCTCACTACTAAATTTGCTTTTAAGTGAGAAAGCAAATATTCCAATCAAGGTGTTTAAAGGACAATAGGAAGGCTTGCAAAGCTTCTGCTATATGAAGGCATTTAAAAACAAACAAAACAATCAAACTAAAGCCAAACACATACCATGGCTTTTAGAAATATTCCCACAGGCCAGGGATCAGT
Source organism: Forpus xanthops (assembly GCA_032466535.1). Classification (NCBI taxonomy): domain Eukaryota; kingdom Metazoa; phylum Chordata; class Aves; order Psittaciformes; family Psittacidae; genus Forpus; species Forpus xanthops. The sequence continues at coordinate 40,298 of JASSUY010025069.1, forward strand.
CCTGGCAGTAAACAGCCCAACTGCAAAGACAAGCTGGTAAAGTTCTCAGCTATAACCAAATTCTCCCTGCCATACTGTAGATCAGGGGTCTCCAGAGTTTCCTGATCATGCACTCCTACCACTAAAAATTTTCTGAGCACAAACCCCCATGTGTATTTATTCACTTATAGATTATACACATGTACTACTGAAGTTTGCATATCTTCTTCCTGAACCTCAATGGATCATGTTGCACATTCCATGGGGTGAATGCACGCCACCTTGGAGATCACTGCAGTAGATTACTAGTATTCAGGTGCATGGACTAGGTCTCCCCATGCTTGCTATGAAGTGACTGACACAACTGAAGCTTTCCTAAATGCATCTGCATAGACAGAATTCTGCTGGGAACAATGGAAAAAAAGATAAACGGAGAAGAAAAACTCACTCTGCAGCTGTGAAAATCTGGCTGGAGTTGGTGCAGATTGCATTGATAGGGCTGTCATGTCCCTTCGTCTCCCCAATGGGTGCGAAGGTATCCACATTCCAGAGCTTGAGGGTGCCTCCTCTGCAGCCGCTGAGCAGAATCGGAGCACCAGGTACCAGGCCAAGAGCACACACCCAGTCTTTATGAGCATTAGGAACTTGCTGAAAAAGAGAAGGCAGGCAAGTCTCACAGGGCTGCAAAAGCTTCTAGAGGAATGAGCGCAGAAATGGCAAAATCCCAAGCTCCAAGCCCAATTCCTGTCCTGCAGTAAATCTGCTACATGCCTCTGGGTATATCCCAGCCCTGCAGCTTCTCCTCCTTCAGAGCAAGGAGGGTGTTATCTTCCATAAGGCTAATTCTGTACCATGAGTTTGTTTCTCTTTATGAAATAGTATTGCAAAACAAGAAAACCCAATATGCACAGCTGACCATGTGGAACAGAAATAAATTCAGGATGATGCTAAATCTGCATATGTTCAAATGCATATTTGAACATATGGTCTTTGTTTCAGCTCTGCCTGTAAACTACAAAACACATAAAAAGAAAATCCAGAGCACTGCTCAAAAATATACCAAGGAGACAGAAACTATAGATACATTTGCCTTACTCCTTTCTTCTTTTCCCATTACACATTATAAATTGATGCTGCGATGTAGCACTCAACAGTACATTAATTATTTATCGAGGAAAGACACTCACTAGCATTTTACTGTTAATTCAGAAAGTGAAATGCTGCACAGACCAGCTAAGAATAACATCCATTTGGTACCACCACTGTATAATAGCCCAAGTTTGCTGTCTTTTAAGGGGACCAAGAATGTCTCTTCTCCAGTTCACTTTGGTTGGAACTGCTTTGCTGCATTTCTCATATTAAGAAGTACACTCAGCTTTCTAGGATCACCATGACATTTCACCTATAACATACACTGCTTTCACAACACTGGTGGTCTGGTCCTGCAGCACCTCATGAAACTTGGAGGAGGAGTGGTTCCTATAAATCTTAATTTTTGTCACAGCAGTGTTTTGTGGCTTGGGATGTATTACAGCAAGCAAAGTAAACCATTCTTTTCAATAGCAGGTTAAGCTATTTTCACCAATTTCAGGGGATCAGACTTGTTTAACACATGGATGTCAAACTGTTGAAATGTTAGCATTTATACTTTAAAGCAGCTCAGCTCTGTTTCAGGTTTGTCTTCCCTCACCTAGAACAGTCAAGTGTACAGGCCAAAAGAAAGTTGCAGCAACAGAAATTCTATCTGGATATGAGTGGGGGCGAATTCATAGAAGAGTAGTTTAAGGAGAGCAGTGGGTCACCCAGAGCAGCTCTGCAGTCTGTGGCCTTGGAGATTTTGAGAACTCAGCCAGGCAAGGCCTTGAATAGCCAGACCTAACTACAGCCAGCCTTGCTTGGCCCACGTTTGCAATGTGTGACCTCTAGCAGACCCATTCATCCCGAATTACCCCTCAAAATAAGCACTTCTCTTCATTCCCTAAAAAGACAGTGAATAAAAATTGTTTTTTCACATGCTTTAGCCTCACCCCCGTGCAAAACACATACTTTGTAGAAATTAAAAAGGAAGCTTGAGATCTTTTAAGTTAAGCTCTACTTTTAAGACCAATAAACAGAGGAACTTATGAATATATACCAAAAGAAAAACAAGGAATACAACTAGTCCACTAATAAATGCTACTTCGCCCCACTCCTGTATTCATTCTGATGTTAAATTAATTCGCAATGGCAAAAGTGCATATGGCATAAAATTTTAATAAGCCTAAAATGCAGGAGTGGAAGCACTAAATACAACTTTAATAAAGTCATTCTGAGAACACAAAATGTTTCCTGTTCCTATGCTCTGGCTATTCTTTCTAACAAGATGCTTAATGCATTCCCCTAGACAGACAGATGAAAGGGAAGATGTCCCAAGCCCAATGCCAAGGCTAAACAAACATTTTCTGCAAGAAGCTGGACTTCTGAATCCTTATTCTGAATGTGAAGTCTTAGTAGTATTGTAAAAAGGAACTGACACCTGATTGGACAATTCTGAAAGAAGGTCCAGAAAATTTTGTGTATTTATGGAATATTGAGCATGCCCATACTGAACTTAGTGAAGGTGACCAGTCCGTTATTCTCTCATGTCTCAAAACTTTAATAGTCTACTTATTTCCTTACTATCAGTCTGCACATTGAATGCACAAACATGCTCTTCCTCCCTCCAAAAATTATTAAATGATTGGTATCAAAACAAACCATTGCAAACCCAACAGTATTTTCTGGCATTTGCTTTTCTGCCTTCCATTTCTCAAATAACTGCCTCTCAAGCTCAACCACCTCTCTAGCCAAAGTTCTCCAAGTCAAACCAACTACAATGAACTTCAAAGTCTCCCTGGATGTGAGGTCCTTCTTGCCTCCTTTCCCTTCTTTTTTTTCCCCAGTGAAAGCTTACAGCAAATACGTTCTAACAGCAGATTGTTTTGTGCATGCTGTATACACTACATAGCAAAAGGCTGGATGGAGTGAGGTAGGTTGTAAACCTTTGCAAGAAAACATTCTGTAGCCTGATCTCAGGCATTGTTCATCATTGAGTTCCCAGTCCAAAATCCACCAATTTGTCAATGATGAGGATGATACCCAATGGTTGCCATCACAGGGGAAGCAAGTGCTGCCTACATACCAAAGCAAAAAAAAACCAAAACCCACAAGCCCCCTACTTGAGCATTTCCTGATGCTACATTCACTTAAAAAAAAAAAGCAACTGCATTCCTAGTGCAAAGATCAAGTATGCTGTTGATTTCTTTCTTAGTGCTCTGTGCCTTCCCTATTAAAAACATCAGTATCTAAAGTGAATAGCCACTGTATGAGCTTGCACATTTACACAGCCTGAACACAGTTGTACAGCAGGACTGCCACATTAGCCACGTATTTTTTTTTTTGCATTACCTGAAGAAGGTCTTTTTGAGCCAAATCCCATTTCTTAATGCCATTATCTCTGGATCCACTAAAAAGATTGTCTCCCATAATAGCAAGTGCTTCAATGCCATCATAATGAGGAGGTTCAAAATTGTGCGTAGGACTTACACTTCCAAGAGCCCCTTCAGCCACGTCAAACATCTAAAATAAATAAATACATGATCAAATATGTTTCACAAACTTATCTGCCATCTAACCAGCTTGGAAAACTTCTTACAGGCCACTGTATTATGATGTATATTTGACAGAACTTATCTACAAGAACCATTTGTATCTCCTCTTCTACCTCTTGCCTGAAGCAGAAATTCTTCACTGACTTCAGAGAAGACTGCTCTGGAAAGAAGTGCTACTTTTTGATTATTAAATACACAGTATCTTCACAAGGAGGAGCCTATACATACACTGCGTGATGGGCTGATTATGGCAAACATGATTTACAGTGGGAGAATTGCACAGGCAGCTACAGGAAGAGGCATTAATCTATTTTTTCTGGACAAGGTGTTTCGGCAAGGGTCGCATACAATTACATGCTGACACTTCCCATGGACTAGACACACCTCTCTCCCTGCCTGTACTCCAAGAATAGGGTCTTCAGGTTCAAGTGGGGCCATTTTAACTATTTAAGGAATAATCAAGTCTTTGTTCCTAGGGTAGCAGCGTAAGCAATCCTGTTTCACAATGCATTGGAGTAAGCCAGAGCTCACCCATTTGGACTAAGCTGAGAAGGAAAAGATGAGCAGTAACTTATTAAACTACTACCTCTGTTTCACAAGCAAATGTCAGACTTCATCCTCTACTATTTGCTCTTCATTGACCTTTTAAAATGAATAAGCTTGGTAATAAAAGAGACAGCTTGGTAGCATGAAAGAATACCTTAGGTGAGTTAAAGATATTTGAAGTTACTGCAGTCAATTAACAAGCATCAGTTCCAGTTGTAAGAAAAATCTTCAATAATACATCAGAAAAAAATCAAGCACTTTGACTTAGGAGATGAATATTCCTGGCTCGGGCGACATGAAAGTACCTTCCTGGGGCAGGGGAAAGCAGTATCTGTGACAGACCTACCCATGCGGAAAAGCACTGAGAACTCCCAAACTGCTGTACTGATCATGCACATACAGGTTGGTTGTACTGTCCAGAGAGCCCTGACAATTCTGGAGGCATTCATCTTGCAGAACAGACATTGCTGTGCGGCACATACACATGGCCAAAATATCCATGGATATTCTAGTGGTGAAAGCCAAGAGGCAGGTGTCCTCATGAGGATTTATGTAGCCTGCCCACAGCAAGTGAGCAAGAATGGCAAACAAAGCCCTATGGCTGCTAATAGCTGTTTTCAAAAAAACCCCTTTACCTCCTTGCTTGTCACATGAGTTGGTAGCACAACAAACTCGCATTTACATGATCACATCCTGTGCCCCCACTCATTAATGTGTCAGGATGGTAGCTCTTAATTAACCCAATATTCTGAACTATGCAGAGAAGCAATTATTAGAGCGCTTCACTGGGCACATTGGCTGAGATATACTGACTTCTCTCTCCTCCCCCACTCAAGCAAGAGCCTGGGCTAGACCTCAGACCACCTTCTGTGGGGAGCACAGTGTCTCTGCTGAAGAAATTAGGTCTGCAATGCAAAATAGAAACACTGACTTAAAATACTTTGAAAAGCTAAATGTTGCTTAAAAGTAGGTGTTAAGAATATTTTTACAATACTTCATACACCTGATGTCCAACTCACTGGGGATTAAGAAAAAGTTTAACTACAGACAAATATCTACCCATGTTCCACCATGAAAGAAAACCAGCACTGACATGATGAGAATTTAGGAAGTCTGAATATTACTTGTAACCTGTAACTGATGAAAGAATTTTCATCTTGGCTACCACATTTTAGATGTGGAGGTGCAAGTCACTTCTGCTGAGGTCTGCATTCCATGCTGATGTGAAGAGTTCAAGTAAGTAAGTACTAATGGTTTACCTTTATATAATGATCCTTTGAACCAGTGACAATAAGATCTTGTCCATTGGAAATTCGATCTATAGTAAGGCACATAACAGGACCCTGGTGACCAGTTAGCTTTCCTGTAGACTGAAATCTTCAAGGATAAGGGAAGAAACGAGGATTTGTTATTTCTTCCCATATATCCAATACAGTCTATAGCACAGTTCTACCAGAATGGATCTGTTTTTACCTTATGTCTTCACTGTTCTCTGGTTTACATACCCCCTATTGCTCATACCCATGGGCGTTAAATTCATGTTAAATGTAAAAAAAGCTTCTACTTATGTAAAATACTAATTAAAAAAATTAAAGCTAAATCAGGTCTCTCAAAGTATTCTCTGCATTCTGAAAGCAGCCTTTGGGTGTGGGTTCTGCTTGGAAAACTGCTATCATAGTGTGGCTATCATAGCCGTTATATTACATATAATGTATATTATAAATATAATATCAACTAGATTTCATCATCTTATCAACAATTACCAGTCAGGATTCATGCATCCATCACCTTACAACTGCCTAACAAAATCTTGTGGTTTTCCAATAATTTTTCTGAAACAATTCACCGTAATCTTAACACATAAGGAAATCATGAGCACCTCCATTATCTCAGTAACCATAACAGCATGGAGTTGATCCATATCTTGGCCATATCTTGACAAGGCTACAGACACTACTATAAACAAGGAACACTTCATTCACTGTTTCATATGTACACATAACCACCGCAAGAACAGTCTCCTCTGCTTGTATTCAGTACCTTTTCAGGTCCCACATCCTCACTGAGTTTCCAGCAGCTGCATAGAGGAATGTGCCAGTTGGATTTAGTGCAATCTGATTGATCTGGTTCTCTCCAGCTGGGATAGTGACTGTTCTGTTAGTACTTCCTGAACACACATCACCAGGCATTGCTTGGCCTGAAGACCTGAGGACGGGGAGAAATGAGGAAATGAAAAACAGAAAACTCCTATATTTTATCCACCCTACTTTGCATGCTGTCTAAAACTAAACCTACTTACCTGAGCAAAAAGACTATAAGCCTTTTTAATTAATTAATGAATGAATACTAAACGTTTGATAAAAGACTACAGGCATAAATGTAAAGTGGTTTGTGTTTTCATATATTACCAATGCACCATACAGACTAAGCCTGAACATGTAAAGAAAGCTTCTAGCCCCAGCAGTGTATTTAAACTACACTGCTGCACTATTAAATTAAATCTAATAAAATCTATCAAAATTAAGACTTATTTGAACACTTGCATTTGAGGTTTAGCATACTCACGTCAATGTTCGAATACACTTAGCAGAATCTCTGATGTCCCACACCTTGATATAGGAGGTTGAGACTGTGAAGACCAGGCTAGTGTAGTTGCAATATTTTATAGAAACAACATTATTTGGATGGCCTCCTAGAGACATAATCTCCTGTCCAGTTACCAGATTCCAGACTTTGCAGGTACGGTCTATTAAGAAACAAATAAAAAGGGGGACAAAAAATAAAGAATAAATTCCATTTCAAAGAAAGGAAAGATACAGACATTTCAGAGGCTGTGAAGCTGGGATGATGACAGATGAAAAGGACACAATTTTTAGTTCAAGAATTCTTCATCAAGAACATCATTCAGGAGGGCTTTTGAGGTTCAGCATGACAGTACTGACTGCCACAACAAAACTACAAAGGTGAGAAGTGATCAGAACTGTTTGGTGCTGTAGGAGCTTCTAAAAATGCCAGTATAAGCGCTTTAGCCACAGTTTTCATTCACTAGCAAAGAACTTTAAATACTGTAGCCTTTTGTGTACTAAAATCCCAAATGCATGGAAGCTTTCAAGAATTCTGCAACACAGATGGAGAGCACAGGAAAATTGCCTTGTACCGTATCTGCATCACTCCACATATTTTACAAGTACATTTTTACTGAAATAATTACTAGGAAGATGAAGAGAAAAAACAACTAAGCAACATTTATTGAAATTAAATATACACATCCTTTTTTGCATTTGTATACACTTGCACAAATGCTGAAACGTTGGCTTCAAACTTACAAGACCAAAAGTTTTCCAATTCACCGTTAACAGTGTGTCTTGGTACGTTTAACAACCACCTAACAGAATAACCACAGAGAACATAACTAACTATTAGCAGTGGAAAACCTGCATCTGATGGGATTATCTCCATGTTAATATAGGGACAAAAAGGATGCCCTGAACTTTCAGAGTTTATCATGTGAACTAGTGAAAATGAGAGTCTCCCTGTTGGTAAGCATTAACTTTCCCCAGCCACCAGTCAAATTCATCTTCGCTTTGATACTTCAGGACAGGAAAAACCCCAAACAAATACAATCACAGATTAGCACACAGGTTCTATTTGAGAGAAAAAAAGGCTGCTATAGTTTCAGCTGCACAACTAAGAATATAGCAAGTCTTTTCCCATAAGTCCCTTACATGAAAAGGCCCAGGGAAAAATAAGAGAACACGAAAATCACTTTTTGAGTGATATGAAAAGTAACTATTAATGTCTGGTTACGTTCTCTTCAAGCCAAACTGAGTGATTACAGTAGAAAGCCACCAAAATGTTTTTTTCCAAAACACTGTTTTCTAGCAGCTGGAAGAGTTCATAGATTGTGTAATCCATTCAGTAAGGAATTTATTGACTTCTAAAAATCCAGTCCCTCTCATAACAGCCGATGACACCCACAACAGACAGGCAGCGAGATGCACAGAGGAAGTGGAAAACATCCTTAGCTCTGCTCGAAGAAACTATGCCATGAAGACTATTCAAACTCCTTGGGTAGCACAGTTAAAGATGTGTGAATTACAACTTCTAACCCTACCCTGAGGCTATTACTTTGCATGTCATGTGTGCATGTGTTGATTGCTTTCATCATATTACTCAACAAATATTAATGTTACTCTTGACAGCGACTTTTTCCACTACAACTAAACAGCCAAATACTACACATTGGAATTAAAAACCTGTAGGTAATTACTGTAAATCTTTCTTCAGCTTATGTTGCAAGATGTATCCTCACAATTTTTCACTGTGTTTACAGTGCTAAGCACAAACTGAGAATTTCAATATACCCCAGGGTGCCACAGCACTCGCTGATGCCAGCACGGATGCATGGAGCTTGCCTAACCTTTAGATCCAGTGAAGAGAAGATCATCAGTTGCATCAACACAAAGCACAGCCTTGGTATGTCCTTCAGCTGTATAGATACACTGAAGTGGGGATGACCGGATGCATTTTGAAGCAGGGAATGGGTTAATTACCCCCCTAAAGAAAAGAAGAGAATGTGAGTTTGGTATAGCAGCATACAGATAAAATTAATTTACTTAAATGTAGGGAAAAACATAATTTTTTTTTTTTTTTTTTTTTTTACATGTGAGGGCAGAATAGCTGAATGCATTTCATACGCTATGTAAGGATTTTTACTATTTAGCTTCAGCAAGAATCAATTCTGGACTATCAGTTAAAGGAAATCACATACAAAAATTAACAAATGAAAAGACAAGATGCTGAATGCTGGGTACATGGGAAAGTGTGTTATGCAAAAAAAAAAATCCAGGATGCTTAAAGCTCTTGGATGCCTAGGAACACCCTTAAGACTACAGATTGCATAAAGGCGCCTTAGTTTTAACATTCATTGGAAAATGAATCAAATATGGTATACGCTGCCAATTACAAACTCGGAAGGCACACCACACCAACTGCTGTCTGAGGGCAGGCTCGGAGGACTGCTGCCCATTTGTATGCCTGAGGAAGGTTACTACTGCACCCCATGCACAGCTCCACGCTACTACTCAAAAGGATGAAAGCAAGTGTGGCTGAAGTACAGACATCCCAGGGGGAATCATCCTGGGGATTTGCAGCTAGTTCTGTGGTGATGACAGAACACTAACTCAGACAGAAAAAAATAAATCACAGTTCATCACCAAACAGGAATTATTAACCATCTAAAATCACATGCATACATCTGCATATACACAAACCCCATGAACTTCTGTGAAGCACAGAGAAGCCTCAAGGTAATTCCCAAAACATGCAACACAATGCTGTGACCTGGCCAGCTTGTAGTTAAGACTCACTGTAATGCTCATCTGGAGATTACACACACAACTATGAGGAAAAAGATCAAAGCCATAGCCCTATCTCACAAAAATAAGTGTCAGTTGCTTTAGGAAAATGTAAAACATCCATAATATTGCCAGGAAGCTTGCTACAGGAAGGAAAATGCTCTTCCTGATACTAACTCTGTGACAATTAATTAGCTTATCTAGTACAGTCTTAGAAATTATTTTATACATTTTTACTGCTCAGGACATCTTCATTCATATAATTTGTTACTCCTCTGCAATCCTTTTATAGCTTTTACTAATACTGCCTTAAACTGCTTGATGTTAACCTCCTCATACTGGAAAGGTATTCATCTTCCAATCTGTACCTTTTTATGTTTCCAAGAATACAGGAACAATTTATTATTAATTTAGGTCTCTATACTTCATTTTCAAACACCACACAAAGCTCCTAAGTTTTTCTCTGCAGTATTCTCTAGTGGATCATGCTGCCCCTCGATGGAGTTATTCCTACTGCTATCCTCACCCAATCATTCCTTTGACAAGCCATCTAAAACGTATGTTCCGGAACTTTTTAATCTACCTATGTGCAGTGCTTTGAAATCTACACAGAAAAAAATGCCATGACTGCTACAATGACCAGACAAAGCTATCATCACATTGCTATTAGCCCTTTGACTGTCCTCTCGATAAAACTGATTTTTCACTAACTACCAAAATCCTAAGCAACAATCTTCAAACATGAGTGAGGATATTTCTCTTAAGCCACAATGCATTCTGTCAGAAAGATATAATGAAAAACCTACTCATTTTTAGTTACACTATGATTTAATTTTGAGTGACTAAAACATAGAACTGAATAAGAAAAAGAAAGATGCATAAAAACCTAAGAAAATGCCTGCTTCTCTTAAGAAAATAAAGAAAGAACATGTCTAAGGAAAGGTTTACACCATACTTCATTTGAAAAGAAACACTGACATGCTCACAACGATACTAACCACCCTAAAAAAGGAGAGGGATAAGACATGCTTGACCAAAATGTCAATTTTTTACACTTCTGGCAAAGCAAGAAGGTGGTAAAATGCACAAGGACCAGGAAAAATCATGCAGCAAAATGAAATTTTTTAAGAACTGGAATAGCTTCAGTGAGAGATGCCAAGAAAACAGAAAAGAGAAAGAGAGAGTACCTGTGTACCTCCGACAGAGAGGAATCACTTTCATCAGACCTACAATCAACAGTGGTGGAATTGTGAGGAGAAAGAATATAGGTATCAGCAAAGTAATGCCTCCATATGCGAAGAACAAACAGCAGCATGGCCAATTCAGAAAAACAATGCAAATCCACATAGAGTATGCTGCACTGCTCAGGGTATACCTTAAACCCATGATAAGAGGGGTGGAATAATAATGTTAAATAGCACTCTCAGCAGTAAGTCGCACTGGCAGAACCCAAGAAGCTGAGCCATACCAGCTGAGCCATTTCTTATTTTCCCAACATTTTCTTACAGGATGAAAGGCAACAAAGATGAATGTCTAATTTAACCTCTGTAACATAATGCTTATTGAAAATATCAAAAGGAAAAAAAAAATCTGAACATCCATGCCTGTTAAGTGTAGAAGAAATATCTAAAATGTCAATAATAAAAATATACATGTTAATAGCCCATTAGAATAACACTTTGCAAACAATGCTTAGTTCAAAAGTCCTTCACCTCTCATTTTCAAAACCATTTAAAAATAACAACCCAGAAAACATGCAACAAGGAGAAATTCCCCCAGACATGAACATTTGCAGTCTGACTCAAGATGTCCTTCCTTTCCAACACAAATCAAACAGATTCAGCAGTTTTGATTTGACTTCCAAGTCAGTCCAGAGAAAACGAAACGGGTTAGGTGGCAGTTAGCAATGAGAAAAGTATAGCTAAGATAAAGAAATTACAAGCACAGTTAAACCACTGAAAGCCTTGCAAGCTACTGCTTGGTATATGGTGATCACTGGGAAAAAAAGTGAACTTCTTTATAAAACAATGGTGTAAATAGACAAGAGCAATGACTTTTCTTGCCACATTCAGAACTACAGGTTTATTCTGTATCAGAGTTTCAGTCCACAAGCACTGCATGGCACTGGTATCAGTACTGAAAATTACAATAAAGATTTTTCTCCAGTCAAGTCCACTACAGTTTGGAGTAAGACTCCTAACAGATGCCTAACATGCAAGGAAACTGAACTGCAAGGTATAACATCTGCTCCTCCATGTGACCTCCTAAAGTCAATCTGTTCAATAATTTGGATAATTCCTAAACAACTGTGTTCTAGCCATTTAAATGTCCCATCCTCCAGGGTGCTGGTGTGACAGCACTTGGAGCAATGCTGGAGTAATTAACTCTCAAAAGCACCATTTCATAAACGGTCCGTTAAATCCTGTTTCCAAGTGTAAACACACACAGAAATACACATACATGTAAGAATGCTACCATTCTTTTCTACTTGGGGTTTAAAACTACAACTAGCAGGTATAGCCTAGAAAACAGGAAACAAGGTTCAGCAGGAAATTGCTTTTCTTGAATTTTTACAATGATTCCATGAAAGTTTAATATCTTTTCTTTGAAAATTACACAAAACCACAAGAAATGCCTCCTCCTGTCTTGCAGAAGAAGGGAAAAATATCTACCAGATACTACACTGATAACTTGAGTGCACTTTGCAATTCCCTGGTTGGGGGCTGAGGCTTCCCTCTGTGACTTACTTATCCTGCTGAACTGATGTGTTTCCCTGAGAAACAGTAAGACGACTAAAAACATTCATTTCATTACGGGGCCGGCTTGGTGGGGAAGTAGGAGGTGACAGACTAGCCTCTGGGGCTCCAGAACCTGAGCTACAAGAAAAAAAGAACATCTTCTTTAACAGGTTATGAACGGTTAGAGAAGTTAAATGCAACATGCCCCAAAAGTTAGATGCTCTTAAGCAGATAAATCAAATTATAATGCTAGCTACAGACATTTCCCAGAGAAGGTAATACACTAAATCCTACATAGTGCTGCAAAGTGCAAGCTGGCACAGTGTTCAAATTTTAAGTGCTAATAGTGAAAGCTTCAGGCACAAAACACACGACACATATGTAGAATGAGTCCTTATAAAACTGCAGTTTCTTGGAGAAATGGATGAGACCCTTTTAAAAGGGGAAAAAAAAAAAAGTCATTCGCAAATGCTTCAAAGGACTCTTTGACTCTGCTCCTGAGGTGTTCTGCAGAGAAAAATATTCTGGGAATAACAACCGAAAATGAAACAAATAAAAAACCACCCCAACCCCAAAACAAACAAAAAAAAACCAAAACCCTCCAAAAAAAACCCACAAAACCCAAAACCACACAGAAATTGAGCAGCAATTTCACCGCCAACAAAAAAACTGTGCAAAATTAAATTAATCAAAGATAGAGATTTATATTTCAATAAAATATACCCACGGCTTAAATTATGTCAGAGAAAATAAGTTTAGAAGAATCTTACAGTTTTTGTTCTTTTGCCTTTGTCTTTTCCACTGTTTTTTCATAGGTTTTTCTTTTTGCTAAAGGTGAAGGCTCAGGCATCTTCTTTTCTGATAGAGATGGCTGTCTAGAACTAAAGCAAGAGCGATCATTAATTTACTTCAAGGCCCTTTACAAACCTGCTTTGCTTACATTAGCTGTCATTCTGAAATTTGAAGTACTGCAGAATGTGCTTCAGCTATTATTGCCTCTCTTGAATCTATGGACTCTAAATCTGGTTTCACATTTTAACATAAAAATACACCAAGTTTATTAATGTTCACAGTTCATCCAGGTACTGAATAAGCAAAGGAGATCTATTAGTTAAATAACAAAAAGGACCAAGTAAAAGACACAGTGGAATATGCACCTCAAGACCACAGAGAAAATGAAAGGTCTCATTAAGATCTAAAATTTCAGATTCCATCACTTTCACCTACAACAGACCACTTAGAGACACGAAGAACAGAGAAATCAGAATGACTCTTACATATGGACTGGGCTTTGGGCAATCTGCTCTAGGGGAAGGTGTTGCTGCACATGGCAGGGGAGTTGGAACTAGTTGATCTGTAAGCTCCCTTCCGACCCAAACCATTCTATGACTCCATGATATGAATTCAATCTTGCATTAACATATTCATTTTTCAATACTGAATTCTCAATTAGGTACTGAGAAAAAGCATTTTCCATTGACAGCCTATTACAACATTGCTCCTCTTCATTCTGTGTTCCCTTCCTCCTTTGCATCCCCTCCTTTGTCTCTTCAGTTCTTGCCCTGAAATAATTCCATTTCATAGTCACTGTGTTCTCACAGCCTTCTACTCCCCATTAAAAACAGCAAAAACATCAAGATTGCAATATTAATGCTGACACCCAAATGTAATCATTTCACCACAGTCAGATGAAAATATAAGAAGGGAATCTGAGTGGTCTCCACTGTTCTGAACTCCCACTTCTCATCAGCTGGGCAATCAGAAAAGCAGTGTTTTCTTTTGTTTACATTTTTCCCATGTGGTTAGAAGGTGTTTCTGTAAATGTAAGATCAGAAAGTGCTTTTGTGCCACACAACTTTATTAAGCAAAGTTTAGTTGGTAGGCCACCTCCTGAATCAGTTGCTAAGATCTGGTCTCAGAGCTCTACTGGTCCTAGGAGCCTGCCCATACAATCCCACACCTCCGGCCACTCATGACTGTCCAGCCTCGGGAAAAATCTCTTGGCGGCCCTCCCATATCATCATTTCACCTTAAACAAGACCTGAGCCTGGCACTGCTTAACTTTTGAGATCAGATGAAATAGGGCGTTCTCAGGGTAGTATGGCCGTGGGTAAAAAACACTGTATGTGTGGCAACATCCTGCATCATCTCTACATGATAAAAGCTCTACCAGTTTCCCTGGAGAGGAAGTCTGTGCTATATAAAATCCACCTAGAGACTGTAATGCAAAATAACATTATTTAACAAGGATAGCACAACCAGGAACAGCTATTTGACTCAAGCAGCTGACATTGACTGTCTCAAGCTATCACACACACACTGAACACAAGCTGTAGCTTGAAGGTGAAGGTCATAGAATCATAGAATAGTTAGGGTTGGAAAGGACCTCCCACTAAACCATGTCACCCAAGGCTATGTCCAACCCGGCCTTAAACACCGTCAGTGATGGGGCATGCACAACTTCCCTGGGCAACCCATTCCAGTGCTTCACCACCCTTACACTAAAGAATTGCTTTCTCAGATCCAATCTAAACTTCCCCTGTTTAAGTTTGAACCTGTTACCCCTTGTGCTATCACTACAGTCCCTCATGAAGAGTCCCTCCCCAGCATCCCTATAGGCCCCCTTCAGACACTGGAAGGCTGCTATGAGGTCTCCAAGCAGCCTTCTCTTCTCCAGCTCGAACAGCCTCAACTTTGTCCTACCTGTACGGTCTGATGCTGAGAACTGTATCCAAGTGCAGACCCTAGAGCTCAAGCAGGGTCTTTCAAGACACAAGAAAAGGAGGGGAAGTGATAACCTGTCTGGTTTTGCACAAAAGCCTAGCAGTCAAAGTACACAAAAAGGAGAAGGTGGGTTCAATACTCTTCTCAAGGCCCGAGCACTAATGTCTGTACAGGGGTCCCTCACTGCTAGGTAAATTCTGAAAATTAAAAAGGTGGAATATGACACACTCCCTCTCTTTATGCTGGACCAGTATGCATTTAAAGAATGCAAAAGTCCTGGGGTCACAAGGCAAATCCTATTATGAGCCTGGTAGCTAGACCTTTCAGCAAGGATGACAAATGGGTTACAGTCTCCACTGCCATGGCTGCGTATGTGACTAGCGTGTAGCTACTAGATTAAATAAACCGCACCAGAAACTAGAACCTAAGTTCCTCTACCTCATATCAACATCCTGAATACTGAGACACGGACCTAGCTCCTTCTTGCTCCCTTTCCATCTGCCTGTTGAGTCTTTCATCTTTGATTCCACAGTGGCATATCCTTAGAAGAATGTATAAAGAGCATCCTCATATTAGAACTTATTTTTGATAGCATGGAAATGAAGGTATAAAAATGCAGCAATCTTGCTGGAATGAACTTCCTAAGCATACATGCAAGACCTAATTACAAGTTTCCAGCACGCTTTTAGATTTCGCAGGATATCAGACATCTGAATAGAGCTAGCACAAGGCCTGCAGGAGACCACTCTACTCTGAAGAGGATGTTGCAATGAGTTGAGCATGCCAAAGGACAGCAGCAGTAGCCAGCTTTATGAAGGGAATTCCAACTAACTGCTGCCACAAGCATTTACGTGCCGTTCTGAATCACAACAGATATGAGAAAACTGAGGGGTTTCCAGCATAGAGCAGTTTGTACATATTGCGATACCTAAATTTGCACCTAGGCATATAATTAATCTGGCACTTTGAAAAGCATATCTTGGATCAATTACTGCTTCTGTAACACTGTTACTGATCTACATTCCTGCATGCCACTTAAGAAAGTGGCACAAAGCAGATAACATTTATTGCAGGTAAGATGACAATCTGCTCCAGAAGAATGTATTTTATTCCAAGAGATGATAGCACTATAGGTCCATTATAGGAAGGCCAGATGGCTCACAAAGACAGTGTTTCTTCCAACAATGACCAGTGCACAGCAAAAATAGCAATACTGTAAGAAGTAGACTGAGCTCTAGTTTTGAAAAAGCATCTTAGTTACAGCAAAGAATTCACTGTAGACTGATTATGAGAATTTTTTACAACTTATCTAATAAAACAGGATCAATAACAAACAAAACACATGTGAGGCCTACTGCTAACTATTGGCAGCGTGTAACTCTCTAATGCTCACAGAACAGGGTTTTGAGAAAATCTTGGTTTGTCTCATTGCTGGCTAACTTTCATACATGGATACATTCTAGAAGATTGAGTAAGGCAAAAGCTGGTATTACCTGAGTCTTGGATGCCAGGTCAAAACACTTGACGTTTTAAATCTTGAAGCTTCAAAAGTCTCTAGTGATCTCACACTAACTGCTAAAACAAGCGTATTTCTTCACCTATTCTCACCCCCAGGAGCATTCTTTCCAAGCAGATTCTATGTGTAAAATGCACTGAAGCCATCAGCATGGGTTAACTGCTGCCAGCAGTGTTTTACAGTTCACGATTGCCACCTCAAGCACATGTTAGGAATACATAGTAAAAATAATATGAATTACAAACATACATTAGATGGAGACTGCTGTAAAATATTATGCAAGTAGGACAGATGGACAGTAAAAGATGCCCAGTTCCAGAATCTGTAACATGAAGGTAGCTATGAGATACAATTTTTCCACATCACTAAATGTGGAAAGCACATTAAGTTTACACAAGACTTTGTGTAGCATAGGAGCTAGTACCTAAAAAGCCAAGAAAAAGGTCTCCAGCAGTGAATGGCTAATAACCAACAGTGATATTGGCAGAAAGAGCAAGTGAAAAAAGAGAGTACATGTGAGTCAGACCTGCTGCTCCCAAATTAAAAAAAAAAAAGACAAAAATAATACTTTCTATTTGTCATCAAGTAATACTTTTCATCAGTAAAATTGTTCTGCAGGTGAAAGTGCAACCTGCAAATAGAAAGGATTTTTGAAGATTCATATTATCCAACATGCTTCTTTCAAGTTTACACTTGTATACTCTATTGCTGTATAGACTTCCTCAATTTAAGTGTGGTCCACACAAAATGACCCACAAAAAAATTGTACCTAATAGTCAGGACCGTATATGGATATTATTACTACATTATCTAAAGTTTTGAGTTTGGGAGGAGGTGTTGATTTGATTTTCTTTTCTTCTCTCTACTCTGCTAAGCAGGTTCTCAGTACCTCCCTTAAATCTGTATTTCTCAATAGTATTAATAAAGCAAAGTATACAAAGTACTAGGTGGGGGTTTCCCCACTACTTAGAAAGAAGGCTACAATAATTTTACTATGGCAAAGAAACTTAAACAGAATGCATATCTTCAGTAAGAAGCACTTTACAACAATGCAGTTATACTTTCCAGAGCAGTGATGGTAGAAAAGGAGAAGCTTTGTGAGTATTTCTTAGTAAGCTCCAAGTACATCAACCTCCTTTATAGAGTTAAAATAATAGATTACAAGAAACTGGCAACATGCCTTTTTTTTTTAAAGCAAAGAATTAGTACAGCATGGCCAAACTTACATGCTGCCTATCTTAGAAGGTAAGCCAGATGGTGGGGGAATAGACTCTCTGTCCCTAGCAGAAGTATCATTTGAGTCAGCAGCCATCTCATTTTCTTGGGTTTCTGCAACTGATGCAAGAGGGCCAGTCGAAGTAGAGTCTACAGCACTGATGTCAGAGACTTGGTCACTGCTGTCTGCATATAGCAACTCCATCTGAGTTGTGGTCCTCCGACGGGCCTGGAGACAAATAAAAACCAAGTTGCAACTTCAATATTTCATGGTATGGGTCAAGAGTGCTACATTTAAGCTTAATCATTGGCTGGTAATTAGCATCCCCCTCAATCACTTTTGGAAACTAAATCAAGTAGCTCACCCCTACTCTTTGTTAACAGTTTAATAGAAGGCAAGACAAGTTCAACAGAGTGAAACACTGACCTGACAAGTGGTTTCCAAGGATATCCTTTCAACCAGCTACAAGTAAAGGTCAGTACTACAGGGGTACAATATTACTGCCTGATTTATGCAAATGAAATTAAAAGTATCCAAATGAAAAGTAATGTAACAGGAATAAAGCAAAGTGTAAATTTAAATAGCTACCCTTTTAGTGACTTTTCAACTCACTGCTGGTTCTGTATACAAACTCTGCTTCTTAGTTTATTTATACCACTTCAAAAGTAGTTTAAGACAACACGAATTAAGGCTTGCTCAGCATTTCAACAATTTTAAAACAGAAAACTTCACAAAAGAGCCATGCTTTGTGCAGCAGTCATTCTAAACTGATCATACATGTTAGGTGTGAAGATGCTGTGAAATTAAGACGTAGTCTTCAGGAAAAGAACCATTGGGGAAGACAAATGTCTAATCTGGATAGAACTATTGCAAAAATTACACATTTGTTTTATGCAGACCAAAATTACTCAATTTACCAGCCCAAAGAGCTGCACATCAATAAGCTCTACCAATAATGCAACAGCCATCTAGAGATAGTCCTCCAGAGCCAACTACAATTAGAAGAATGGAGGTTAAACTCCTATGTACTCCATGAACTTGGCTTATGCTCCTGTGAGCAGATAAGTAAATAGTCACAGCGAGCAGAACAATACATCTCTTTCCAAAACTGTAAAAATTCAACCACAAAATACTGGAAAAGTGCATTTTTATCGTTGCTTCTCAGAAGTATCACACAAACGCACATTACATACAAGTTACATGAACTGTATGTCAAGTTCACCTTTCACATGTCTTCATTAATGTCTCTAGAGCAAAGCAAGAGCATTCTTCAGAAGGTACCATAAAAGGCAATTATTACAGAATCATAGAATCATTTAAAAGTTGTGTAGATGAATCATCATCATAGAGCCTACCTTGCTTTTGGGTTTGACTTCACCACAGAGCTTCAAAAGATCTGAAGATAGTGAACTAAAAGAAAAATTGCATTACAGTTAAAAATAGTCAGTTTTTCAGTTTTATTTGATTCCTTATAAAATTATGTGCAAAGTATAATGAAACAATGTCAGAGGTATCTTGTAGCGGATATGTGTTGCATTGCAAAGAGAGTTATTTTTCCAGAACCAAACCCATTTACCTGTTGGCAAAGACTGCTCACCTTCCTTCTGTTCCGGGACTATGCAATGGGGCATCCTCATCAGTACTATCTTCCAAGTTTTCTAGAAAATTTCCAAGAAAATTATGTTAGCCTGTCTGTCTAAAAGAGGACACGCAGGTTTTAAGTGCTATACGAAACAGCTCTGACAATGTTGAATGTAGATGAACACATACATCAAAAGCATAAAAAAGATAGGGATTTTCAAAGTATCTTGACTATTTGGTAGCCAGTCCCCACTGACTTTTCCTGATGTCTAAACTGAGTTTTTCATATAAGCCGAATAAATCGTCATTTAGGCATATTGTGCCAAATGTGGTCCTCTAGCAGTCATAACAGCAACAGGGATGACAGAAAACCAGAGAAATTCTAGAAGCAAAACTGGAAGAAAAAAAAAGGATACAGCAAATGAAATTAACTGCAAGACATGGAAGAGGCAGGATGTAAATCAATGGACAAGTAAGGATGTTTCTCCCTCCTCTTTTTCTGTAATCTTCTCACTCTAAGGCAGAATCAGCCTGGTTATAATGAAAGAAGTTTGACTTTTAACTAGCTAGCAAGCTGGGACTCAGCCTCAGCTTATACTGCATGGTGTCATTTGGGCTGACAAGAAGCAAGAACTTTCTTAGTATATAAGCATTTAGGCATCAAAACAGGATGATGCCAGTACTTAATTCTATAGAACTGCTTCCTAAAAAGAGATTAATTGTATTGAAGTTAACTACAAAATGAAGCTGCTCAGTAGAAATGCTCCTGAGGTAAAATGGGTACACAAACCTGTTCACAACAGACAAAACCAGCATGCATGCCACACACTAACACTGTCAAACATCAGAACAACATGTCTGCATGCAAACAGCGCAAAACATTAAGCTGCAACAACCAGTCCAGGGCATATGTACAATCAGCTCCAAACTGCTGGGAAACCAAATGCTCTAATTTGCATTTTATTATTTTAAGCACAGTTTAAGGACATTGGTGACATATTCCTAAAAGTGGAGTCCCTTATTTTCTAACAGACTCCTGAAATCCTAATAATTAAATAAGCTTCTAATGACATTCCATTACATGTCCTCTTTATTATTAGAAATGCTTTAAGTTTGTGTACTTGATATTTGCATGAAAGCATATACCATTTGTAAGGCATAGAACCAACATATATGGCACCCATATTAAAATAGGTTGGCTCACATATGTTTTAAGTGTAAGTTCATGCTTTTCAGAAATCGAAGAAAAGCATACAGTTTCCAGCTGAACTCTGAGAAGGAATGAAGAAAAGGGAAATATTGCCTTCTAATGTACGCTACATCTAAAAATGCTTCCTGGAAAGTCAAAACCATGCGTCCATTTGGCACCAGCACCAGCAATGCACTTCTGAGGTATTCAACTGCTGTTTTAACAACATTGTCAAGAAAGTGGGGTCACAGGAATAGCACACAATTTTCTTTTTTGTTCTATCCTAGATCTGAGCCCATAGTAAACCTTCTCTATACACATTATTCTCTGTCTCCTGCAGAAGTAGAGATCTAGAGTACTGCTTCTTCTAGCAAGGCACAAAATTAGCATCAATAAATGTATTTTTTAAATACAGGTTTCATACTACCATGGTGTTACTTCATCCCTTTCTCATACAGAATTTGCTATGAGCTTTAACAGATAACAAAGCAGGAAGTGTGGGATGGCCACAGAAGATGGGATTTTATTTGTAGGCTCACACTGATGTGACCTGACATGTTTGATATTTTTCTTCAGTTTGTCTGCAGTTCAGCACACAAAGACTGCACAAAGTCCCAGGTAGAAGCCAGCACATAGAATCAACCAGAAGAAATAGAAGAGGCAGAAGAACAGGATTCTGCAAGAAGTCACAAGTGATAAAAGATGAAAGGAGCAATACAGTTAGTAAAGGCAGTACTGCTTGTGAGGAGCAGCAGAAATGACTGCTGATAGATCACTGACTGAAGAACAGTGGGCAGCTTTTCTGATTATTAGCCTTCATTCTCCTGCAGAGGCAACCAGACAGCACCAGTACAACACAGTACACTGGCACAGTTCATCCAGAGATCTGCACATAGATGGCTTTTAGTCACATCCATGGACCTCCAGATGTCACAGGTAGGAAGGAAAAGCAACTCCTGTAATTTTTTGGAAAGGAGTCCCCCCAGCAATACTCAGGACTCAATTTCATGGTCATTGTAACTCTTCACAAGAGTAGACAGGATAGCGAATGGCAGATAGTTCATTCACAAACAAGACAGGTGTGCAATCAAAGCCCATTCTAAGGGCCTAAACCTGATCACGTAATGTACTTTCCTACAGCACAAACCCTTGAAGTCTATGCTTGAATGCAGGTGCACAACTACAGTGGGGAATATCCAAACTTTTTCAAGCCAAGTGTATTCAAATGGCTATCAACTTCTGAAGGTATCAGAGCTGAAAGTCGACATCAAGGGAACAGTTCACAAGCACCATGGAAGTTCAACCTCTCTGCTCAGGATGGAGCTGGCTTGGTACTGCTACCAAGCTGTCAAGCATCCTGGTGAAATTGGCCTCAGGATCTGATGCTGTGCACAATTCCACCTTTGGAAATCATGTCAGGTTACCACAGAGCCCCTGCTAACCTGATGGCAGTCCCAGCCTTAAAACCTTACTATAACTGCATCTGAACTTCCTGCAGCAAAAAAGGCATAGCCACTAGTGACCTACAGAAGAGAGGCTATCAACAGCTTGGATTTCAGTGTGGACTGAGGTTAGTACAGCATATTCAGCCAAGATACACCCACAGTGAAGTTTCCTTCATATAAAGCATTAGCATGGTCCTAAGTGGTTTAGTTTGAAAGCTTCAATTCATGCTTGCAAAGTGTTAAGAAGCTTCTTTAATGACATATACTCTACAAAATCTTTATGGAGCTATTGTTTCAATGTATTTAATAAGTGTCTTTTCACTGCTCCAGATGCTGTTAATAAGTAAAAGACTGTCCAAACCTAAAGAAAAAACAATGCTAACTTCCTGGCAGGAGAAACATTGCTCTCACCCCAACAGGATGAACACAACACATGCATGCACACTAAGAGTCTTTTTTAGATGTGCTGTGATATTAACCACTGTGATTCCTGCCTAAATACATCTTGCATGCAGCAAGATGTTCTGACATCAATTTCAGGTGTCATCTGTCAGGAAGCTGGTAAAGTTCTCAACGGCTTACACTAGATGGTGATCTATACACTCTCAGGGAGTCTTCCGCTTTTGAAATACTTCAGATGCCTATGCAAACTAGCAGAGGACAGCAGAATGGGATTACAAGTAACACAAGACAATGCAAAAGGAATTATTGCTGATATCACATTTTTTTTTATTTCAAGTTTCGAACACATCTGATTTTGTGGAGGTGAGAAAGTAAGTATAATTTATTTGGGAATCATTTGAAAGCAACAAAAACAGACTCAACACAAAAAAATCAGTAACTAAACCAAACTGAAAAAAGGGGTTAGAATCTGCATTCTGTACCATACTTACACTATAAAATGAGCTACCTGCAACAGGTTAGAAGTGACCTGCATGTTAAGAATTACTTTATTTTCAGATCTAAATAGGTGAGCAGGATTTGTCACAACTAGAGCAGTAGGAATCATAACTAGCTTTACGTAGTCTGAACATACTGTATAGCTTCATAAACAGCAAGTCCCAAAACTGAAATACAACTCTGCTTACTGTAGTCACTTATCTGACAAATCTAACATGAGGGCTGTGTGTGGTTTCAGAAAGGAAGAAACACTCTGTAATCTCATGATAATGAGCACATTTACAGAATAGTTCATGCAAACTCCACACATTCAGGAATTCTAAGATGCACCAGTTAGTGAACATGAATGAATTAGTAACTCATGCAGCTGTACAGTACACAGAAAGCTAAACATACTTACCCAGCTGTATGCTATCTAGGTCTGTGTAAATAACAGCAACAAGGAAACAAAAGCAACATTGCAATCAAAACATATCCATTTATAAAAAGAAATAAAACAGAAGTACCCAAATGTACTCTAAATTTTTCTTAAAATCATCTCATAAAAAGTAGAATAGATGCCGTAATAGACATATGATGCCATTTGAACAGGATCGAACAGGATTGCATATTTAGAATTTCATATTCAGAAGTTAAAAACATACCAAATTGTAAATGCAAAGTCTTTTATAAAAGTAACATTATTTGAATTTTAAAACTCTCAGTAATAAAAAACCCTCTTTATTTCCTACATTTTACTGCCAAGGGGATATAACAAAAAAATGACATACATGCACATCAATTGTGAAATAGAGTTTAAGATGTTAAAATACAGCATCTATTCAGAAAAGAAATAGCCTAGAATGCCCAGTACAGCATGCATGAGAAGCAAACATGACATGCAGTTGACTACTCAGAACACAGCATGATAGAATTACCTTGCAAAGCGTGACCCAGCAAAGCATCGAGTTCAGGATTTAACTCAGCTTTTTCTTTTAGCATATGAAACAGCAGCTGGTTTTGAGTAGCACTAGTAATTTCTGTCTGCTTTAGGCGTCCCTCAAGAACTTTGATCTGAGCTTCTTTCTGAGCTGCTTGGAGACCCTGGGAGAGAGAAAGAAAGGAAAAGATGTTAAATGCTTTAACACCATTCTTTCATTACTTGTTTAAAAAACTACACATTGTAATCTTCTTCTCACAGCCTAAAGAGCAGGTGTGAATAACAGGCCTTTTTCTTTTTGTTAGTCAATAAACATTCTTTTACCTTTTGTTCCTCGGACTCTGCCCTGCAAATATGCATTTAGAGGCCAAGTTGGACATAACTCCCAAGTACAATTCAAAGACTGCATTTATTTAAGAGTACTGAGCATCTGAAAAACCAGCACCCATTTTCAAATGTAAGGATTTTTAATTACTACTTATCATACTCTAGAACAAAGGGGAGAGGTGGGGAGGGAGGAAACACCAAAAAACCCCACGATCACCCAGAACCATAATCCTTCCTACAGAATCACAGTGAACTTTAAGCTGTGGGTGACAGATCTCATGGCCTAACTTAAGAGAGAAACCGTTCTAAGGGAACTCCCTAGATGCATGCATGGGCGGGAGTATTTTAGTTGTAGAAATTGGAGGCAAGAAAACTTACAGAAAATGGTTTCCAGAAAGAAGAAACAGTAAGGAAAAATTAAGGTGCAACATTTCTTTCTCAAATGCTAGCACTCAAATTTTCTGTGTTTCTACAAGTCTTTGCTTGGTAGCACTTGAGCAGTGTAGTAATATGGACTTACACATTAGGTTCTGATTTTATGATGAACTAAACCAACATACAATTTTGCATGGAAACAAACAATAGATAGCAGGCATGGTAAATTTTGGAAAAAAAACCTATACCTTTAGTGTTTGCATACACTAATTACATATCAGAAACAGGAGAAACACCTTCACATAACGGAGCTTTTATATCATGATAAGGAGAAATTGTTAACATGCTAAGTCAGAGGCACTTTCCGTATTTTAACTCTGGGTATTGGGTATCCATTTGACCCACCCAGGGGCTGAAAAGAAAATAAAGCAGAAGACTGAAATTTGCATAAGCCAACATGATTGATTTCAATAGCCTTGAAACCTTTCATTTGATTCAATGACATCAAGTATGACCTCCATACAGGAAAAAATGGAAGCAATAAGTACCTCTGTGCACTGGGTTATAAACTGACAGTCATTTTGAAAACAGAACTCCCCAGGGCTTTCAGAAAGAGCCCCTATTGCTCTATTCAAAAGTAGAAGTCTCACTTTAGCATGCCATGCACCAATATATATCTTAAACCACATTTTTTAAAAGCTCATATTTAAGTGGCTGAGTCAATCTTTAAAAAAAGAGCACTGAGCATTCTTTAGGAGCTTACTGAAAAACACAGGAAGAGATTGATTTGATTACAAAAATTTAGTGCTCTTACAGGAACAGCATGAGGTAATTAGTACAATGAAATAGGCTCTACTAGGGGTTGAAAAACAGGCAACAGTTGAAGTGGGCAATGGATCTCAAGGGCCTTCACACTGAGAATCCACATGGCTTGACAGCATTGACCAGCTTTGCTTTGTCTAATGCACATTGATTAGCCTTTATGTCAGCACAGCTCTGCTCCTGGTACATGGTATACACCTATTTCACTTACTGCATTACCTTATTGATACCCATTGTGAGGAAGTGCTCAAGTAAATATCGAGCTTCTGTCAAAGTGCAAGCATTAATCACTGCTGTTACATCCAAGGTCTCTCCTTCTTCCTATGTGTGGAACAGTAAAAACAGTCAGTGTGAAAAACACTACAGTAAACACTGAAAACAGAAACAGTGAAAATGCCGCAGTATCATTCAGTTCATCCCTTAGTACCTCTAAACCACACCTGAAAGATTTCTTTTCCAAAGCACCACACAGTACAGACTCTGCTGCCTTCCCAGTCTCTTCCAGTGCCACAGTTCCTCCCCTAGTTACCAATCTCAAACTCAGATTCCTTTCTACAAGTTCATCTAGTCACAGTGGATGCAGAAATAAGTGCAATTCTACACTGTCTGAAGCCTTCATACATTTGGAAGGCTTCTTCCCCCTAGTCTTTTCCTCTTTTGTCTTCAGATTATTCTCTCAGTATTAAGCACTCTGGCACCCTTTAGAATTATTTAGTCTTTTGTGTTCACTACTTCTTTATTGATTTAAGTCCTATAATCTTGCACTGTACTGTACAAAATACAAGAAACTCTGATGTGAGCAACATAGTAGAAGCTGCTGGCAATGTAACATGCATTAAAGCACAGATTAGCCCAAGGTGGGAGAGAACTGCCACACAAAAATATGGATAACTGTTACAGTTGAGATAACTATACAGCAAGATACCTAGGAGATTGTATGTGGTGGATTGCTTTTGCTGTATAACGTAAGATATGATGCGTGTTATAACAGTATCCACATTTGGATTTCACTGCTTCTGGTAATACTGAGATTTCTTTTTCAATCATAATATAGACAACTGCTATTTGAAAAGTCACCCCAAAACACTGTACAAAAAGCCACTGTTCCATAATTGAAAAGATACTAAAATGTAAAATAAAGAATTCACATAAATTCTCACATACAAAAATATTTAGATGCATTTAAAGTATACAAAACAATACAAGGGAGTGGAAGCATATGAACAGATGCAGGAAGAGGATACAAGCTGTTAGCCTCCAGCTCCAAGATTGTATAAATTTAATGCCAGCAGAATAGAAAGCATCAGCTTCGACATGTAAATGCTTTGCAAGCTTAACTTGAAGTACACCATTAACACTAAAACACTGATCTGAAAGTTCAGTTAAATAAAAATTCTTCATTTCAGACTTCACCCAGGTCTTAACTAACTCTCACTTCCTGGTTCAATAATTATACAGCCAAAGCAAAATTAATTTCTAAATAAGAACATCTTCAAGGCTAACAGTTGTCTTTTCTCCATTTTATCATTTTTTGCATAAATATTTGACCTACCTTTGCTTCCTCCATTTGCATAATGTTTGCTTGGCAGTCAGAAATGCTGTCATTAATGTAGTCTATATTTGCAGTTAGTGATTCCATCTCTTCATTTATGTTTTGGATATTTCTATCTGCTTCATTGCCAACCCCATCCTTGACGAGTTTTTCCCTCTTCTTTGAAAGCTTTTCTCTTCTTTTTGTAAGTTCTTCACGTTGCTGTTTTCCCCAAAGACATAATTTCATATAAAAAGGAATTAGCAAACACTTAAATGCCCTTTTTTTGTTTTCTTTTCCTTGTTATACTTTAACATATGACATCTACAAGAGGTTATGCAGGTGAATATTTAATATATTTGCACATGAATATAATAGGTTTGCACACAAATATATTAATAGATTTGCACATGATCCCTTTAATGTGCTTTTTAATTCTTACTAAGCACAATAACTACATGGTTCAAATGCTTACTGGATTTGTTAAGATCATACTCATTAACTGCAATGGATTCCAAGTCACTTTGCTGTGCAACCATCAATGCAATTTATTTACAGCAAACATAAATTTCTTTCTCTATTTACTATGTCAATGCAGCCAACAGGGAATCACGCACCGTAAGTAACCTGTTCATATCTGCCTCCATATTGGAAATGGTCATCCTCTGCATAATGATATCCGTCACTCTGCGTTCAAGTAACTGCCACTTCATCCTGGCTGCCTTTGACGAATAAACTCTGCTTGTCACTGCTTTTCGCTGATATTTCTTTCTGTGACAAATTCAAGAGAAACATCTAAGTCTGAAGTAGTCCAGTTACACATTTGACTGTAGAAGTGATCAGGCCAGAGTATTTTTCATGGATAACTTAAATTTCTTGCAGAGCTTCTTGCAGCTTTTTACTGCACCAGAACAGATACTTGCACCCAGCCCTGAACTCTACTGCACTCTAATATACTGCACTTGAAAAACAGGTATAAAACATTGCCATCTTGTATGACGCACCATGAAATAGAATGCTACCCAACAGTTTTTCCCCTACTTTACAAGGAGATAGGCTTCAAAACACAGCGGTTAATATACCGGACCATGTTTTCTGACAAATTTTTCTTTGTACTTAAGAACACTGCAGGCATAGAACCACCAAGGAGAGTTCTTCTTAAGAGCAGATTAACTGCATCTTGAAATTTTGGGATTTCTTAATGTGGTTTGTCCTTTAATGCCACAATACATTATTCCATGCAGCCTTAAACCCACAAAACTCAAATTGCATTTGATAATGGTAAACTGCCCATTTTATGAACATTACATGACAATAATTTGAAAAATAACTACTGCAATAAGTGTTATCATTACATCACCTGCTAGAAAGTGAATGTAATTTTCATTTTCCATAAGAGATTAACAAACCATTTCAGACCGTACCCTGTTCCATTTGTTGCGGTTACAGATAATGCTTGAACCCTTGCAACAGGAATTCTCATTTTCTGCTGCGTTGCTGCTCTTGAACCATCATGCTCAACTGATGAGCTAGAACTTGCTTCCGGCATAGGATGCTCAGGCAGACTCAGCTTTCGACTTACTTTTCCAGCCACTTTATCAGACAGAGGCCTTACTTGCCGACGAAGGGCTGTGACCTGAAATGGAGGGCAAAGACACCATTACCTCTCCCCAAAGCTGTGTTCTAACTCACAGGAATACAATATCATTCTGGTTTCAAAGATGAATTATTGGGGTTATTTTATACCACAATACCTCTTCAGTTTTGCGACGTAAGATAACTTCTTGATTTCTTTTCTGAGCTTCTAGAAGCTTGAGCTGATGCTGTGGAAAAAAAAAACCAGCAGATGATATATTTTCTACAAGGACACAAGGACCATATTGCATTAAGAAAGACCTTTACACACAAATAAAAGTTTTCAAAACTGTTGTGACATCAAGCGGTCAAGTCACAATTGTTTCTTGCTTTTTCTGGTGCAGAATGAAAGTAAGTGTTTCACTATACTAAATCCTTATCAAAAAGAATACTTGCATGCAAGCAAGGTGGTAGCAATAGTTTTGTAGAGATTCACTAATAAAATAATACCAATATATATAATCACAATCAATAAACCTTCTGTTTTCTCTTGTACTTATCATCAGAAGGTAGGAACCAAATTATCATAGAAGTCAAACTGAATTAATGCACATTTTGACTGGTGAAAATATACGAGTACATGTCCACCCTTAGTGAATGCATATACACATGGCGTGTGCCCGCAAGCAGATGATCATCATCATGATAGAGGTTTATTCAAAATGAAAGTTCTTATGTGACAAATCACCTCTCGTTTGCGTTGCTCCTTTTTAAGCTGTGCAATTTCTCTGTTTCTTCTAGACTCAGTCATTCTAGCTTTCTCCTGCTCTTCTTTCATTTGTTTCATCAAGCGAACCTGTAAAGAGGTCATCATTTAGAAAAGCTTCTTACACTCAAGTGCTGCTCCCTGCCCTCACTCATATAGAGTTTCTTCTTCAAACTGCCATCTTCCAGTATATTACATGCTTTTAGCAATCTACTTCCTCCATCTGCGTCTTCTTCACTCAGTGCTGAAGAACAGCTAAAAAGCAGTTCAAGCTTCTCTATGTTTGATACCGTAATTTCTGTTCATTAAACTTAAAAGCCACTCCTCTCCCCCAGGAACTGCCTAGTCTTCATATCTTTTCTGTTTTCAGACTCTCAAGCACTTGGTAGTAAGAACAGTTATCTGGCAGATAAATGCACAAGAGATTTCAACCCATTTTTCAGTAAACACTCATTGTACAGCATCACAATATACTGAACTATACCTTTGTTTTCTTCATCTCTGTCACTTCCTGCTGCAGTTTCTTCAGTTGCTTTTCATATTGAGACTGATTTTTAAGCAATCGTGCATGTTCTTTTTGTGCTGTTTGAAGTCTCTGCAGTTCTTTATTCATGGCTTGAAGTTTCTTTTCATATTCCGACTTGATTTTTTTTGCCTTTTCTTCTGAATAGGTCTCAACAGAACCTAGAGCAAAAAGGAATTTTTAATATGCTTTTGTTCCTGATATTTTCCTTGTGCCAGTCACAGCAGATCACCGCTTCCTCTGCTTTTAGCATTACCTGCAATATCTTTGAAAAAATTAGCTAGCTTCTGTCACCTGCACTGCTTCGTACTTTCCACCCTGTGTGTTCTTGGATAAGAGATCAAGTGTTAACACTCTCCTGATTTCTTTGCACTAGACAACAAATACTCGAGCACCTGAAGACACAGACACATACATGCTTGTTCACACATATGTGCAAAAGATCATAACAGCAGTCCCAAGAGTCACCGAGCCTAGTATACCTTTTCTGTCACTAATCAAAAAGGAAGAATAAAAGAACAATAAAAACTAATAAATTATAACTATGAAGCATATGTACTATATTTTTTAAAAGAAAAAAAAAAAAAAAATCAAAAAACACACCACTTCCCCCAGGACTCTCCCAAAGTTCAACTATTTGTGGCATAGGACTTCTCCTGACTCAGAGTTGGTTTTACATCTCAATACTATTACATATTCAAAAATGTTTGGTCAGTAAAACCTCTCTGAAAGGCCACTGACCCTAGTCCATATTATTATGCAAATCAAAAGAAAGGAGGGAAGGAAGAACAGGAAAGAACCTCAAAGTGCTTATTCAACCAAATCAAATACTTGTCAATAGCAGAATTTTTAAAAAAATTTCTCAGTTCTTGTAGAAACTAGAATGTGTAACGTCTGATTTACTGGCATTGTATGCACAAAGCTATTTCTGTTTTCTGTAATTTCTTATCATATTTGAAAGTGAAAGCAACACAACTAGCAAAAAGTTCTACTTGCATATCTTAACACAACACCTAGATTTACATGATTTTGCATTTCTTACCCAAGTTTTGAAGAACCTGATCTCTTTCAAGCTGAGTGTCTCGAATTTTATGCTGTAGCATCATTAGTTTCTCTTCATATTGTTTCTTCAGTGTTTGCAACCTTCGCTGGCTGTTCTCTAGCTCATCTATCAGTTTCTGCTTAATGGCTATTTCACAGGTGATGTTTGCCAAGTCAGCTTGATAATTTTCTAAAATAAAAAAGAAATAAAATTGAGTGATTAAAAATTAAGACTTTTGTTAAAATAACAGCAAGGTTCACATATAGATACACACTACAGTACAGTAATTTCCTGATATATAAATTGTGCATAGGAGAATTCCACGCAAAACACAATGGAGCACACAAAACTTGTCTGCAAGTCATGGTAAAGTCTTCTCCTTAAACACTCTCCTAGAACTAGAAAAGAGGTAGGGAAAGGCATCTCTCATTGGATCACAGTTGCTAACTATTGCCAACATATATATGTTGTAATTATTTACATTTAAATCTCAACATCAGCAATCTGTCATTTCCTGTACAAAAGGCCATGAGAATTCAGTCACACATCAGGGCTGCAGAATAACCCCAGCAAGTCATAAAAGGAAATTTAACTGCTGGCAGACTGCTAGGGGAGACATTTCTTCTTTAGCTCTTGAAAAGATACAGCCAAAACTCTGAGAAGAGAAGGGCCACTCAATCATGGAGCAGAATGGTGAAGGGAATAAGTAGGAGGAAAAAGTAAGGAATAATGCATATGTTAAGTTTTCAAAACTTGAATTTCTTTAGTCAGTTAGGTACTTTCTCAGCTTAAGATTATGTGCTCCAGAATAGAGATGTCAGTTGCGCATTTGTTTTTCCAGCTTCCCCAACTCCTTCTAATGGTTTGTGTGACTCTTAGACAAGAAAGAATCAACACACTTAGCTTGCCCATTTGGCCCAGCTCATATGAAAGAATTGCTAGTGATGCTGTCTCTGACTTCAGCAGTCCTAACTTACATGACACACAAAAATCAGAAAGGTTGATGGACTTTCAGTCTTTCAAAATTAAAGTCTACCCATTTCCAAAATAGCTGAATGAAAGCTACATAAAAATAATCTGCTACTTATATCTTATACTAGGAATATTCTAACCAAGGAAGAAATGTGTTATTAAACACCTGATTGCCTCTGGTTAATTTTAAAGCCAGTATGGGGGAGACATTTGATCCTAAATGTCTGTAACATGCTTCAGCACCATAGAAAAAAAAAATAATTCACTGGACATCCAATCCACATTGAATGACGGACAGTGTGTTGGCAACATTCTGTCTTGCCTACCAAAACCCAAGGAATGACAGCCTGTATTGGTAAAATTGTACACAATGCTGCACTGACATCACCTTTTTCATCAGAGTCGGAATCTGATTCATCTGAGCTTTCAACAACTTCCATGTCATCTTCATCCTCATCATCTTCCTCTTCCTCATCCTCATGATCACTTACTTCCTGAATTTCCTCCTACAAAACATACAAAATATAATGATGAAGCACACACACTTTTCTATCCCCCTATAACCCTTGAAAATCTTTAGACAATGAGCAAAGAAACAAAAAAACTTCTAAATACTTACTGCTTCCAATTCATTATTCTCTCTTTCCAAAGAGCCTTTTTCATCTCTCTTCTCCTGTTCGTTATCTGTGTTATCCTCTTTAACACTAGCAGAAGAGGCATAGACAAAACATTCACAAAATGAAATAGCATGTGCTTCCCATCCCCCAAGCCAATAAGTTGCAGTTCCAAATAAAGATGAAAAGCAAAGTTTAGTTAGACAAAGGTCGGGCATAGGTAAAATACAACTTCCAAACCCCCACAGATAATTAAACAATGCTTAATTACTCTTAATCTTAGCCTGCAAAATAGTACTAATGATAGCATTAAGGAATATTGCACAAGTGGGAGAATCAGAATATGCATCTTCATATACTAGATCGGTATTCATTTTGCATGAAGTTGCAGTGTACCCAGAATAGCTTTTAAAAAGAAAAAAACAAAACCACTGTGTGCAGGTGCAGGATGTGTTACAGGTGTTACTGCACTCTCACAGAGCCTCCTGTGCTGACAGTCATTTTAAAGTTTATGTACGGACCTTAAACATCATACAGTTATCTACTTTGATAGCAAAGACATGCTGAAAATAGGTATTGCTACACCAAAGAGAGTTGAGAAATACTGAATTTTTGCAGTAGGACTGTCTCAAAGAAATTTTCCCAACAATTAAGTTTACATTTTAGTCTAGTTCCATGGTGGGCATTTTTCAGAGTATGGGTTCTAAACCTAAAGTCAAGTATCTGTACATCCTTTCCACTCTTGGCAACTTGAACTGTAGTGATGGCTTGGACAAATTACACCAGGGTTCTTTTTTTATTTTGTTTCAAAGGTTCGGTGCGTTAGCCATTAAGATGAGTTTTGAGGTTTTAAATGCACGTTTGAGACATCACAATTCAAGTTCAAAAACCAATAGCACTCTGCAAATTGTCACAGACCAAATGCCAGTCCCTCTAGTGCTACACGCACAAACCCAAAATCATCCCCAAGAGATGGGAAATCATGATAGTACAGGGCTAGACAGTACAGGGGTAATAATGAAAAATTGTGGTTAGGATTGCATAATGTGGAATACAGGGAACATTGAGCCAAACAATCTCATTTCCACAAATTCTCAGCAGCTCTTCCAGGCAGAATTGTACTGCTTAATTTATGTGGTATTGATCTGTGGATTCATATCATCTACATGAATTCAGTGGGGATTTTTTGGATCAAAGTAGGCAGCTGAAAAATAAGAGATCCCTTATTTCTCTTTTTAGAGGCCTCAACTGCTCTATGACCAACTACTTTATGTACTGCTTTGTCTGAAACTGAAGAGAAGGAACAGTTGAGGCTTCAGTCACATTATTTCCAAAATAAAAGCAGCAAACTTAATTGAGGTGTGAAGGTCCAAGACCTTCTTGATCTCACATGCCAATATTACTCTTGTCATAAGCTACCTGCTACATATTTTGTGATAGAAGCTCTTGCACTTTCCTCCCACCTTTCATTCCATATAGCCCATGCAAGAAAAGAATCCACTTGATTACATATCAACTCCCAAAGGCATCACCCCCCCGCAAAACACTTGCTCAACACTGTGAAATCCCAGAGGTAACCTCAATTCCACAACAGAGGTTTCTTCCAGTTAACACACTTGCTGCAAGTCAGAACAGGGAAGAATTTTGAAAAGCCAAATGAACTAAACTTGAAGTATTTATGAATCTGCCCAACTTCTTTTCATGTATGACAACCAGTTATTTGAAATGACAGGTAATTAAAAACCTGGGAAATATTCCAACCTTCTTTCTTCTTGACTGCTTTCCTCAAGTTTCTGTAGCCTTCAAAAGCACGAGGTACAGTATTGGAAGGCCAAGCCAATGAAGGACAAACCAGACAGTGAAAAGCAAAAGTGATAAGAAGGTAAAAAAATGATACATGAGCTTGTGGAGTTTAAAATGAAATTTTAAAAGAGACAACAAGTAGTAAAAAGGCAATACATTTTGCACAGTTGGAAAGTAAATAGAAAACAAAGAAGCAGCATTTGTAGGATAACTAATCTTTCACTGTCAACAGTTGTAAACTCAAGTTACACTAAGAAAGAAGTTTTAGATATAGATAATACATTTCACTTCAAAAATTATTTCTAATATGGGCTCAAGAAAAACTCTTGGTTCTAAAAAAAGCTTACTCCTCTTTTGCCACTTCAAATTGGCAGGTAAAATTGCAAGAACTACTGCCACTGAACCAAAGTCCTTAGGAACATATATCAGAAAAAGACCAAGCACTAAGTTTATATATGCAGATAACATTGGAATACAAAATAATAATGAGAAAATGCTAACATTCTAAATCATATATTCTGAACATAATTCTTATAAAAATCTTCAAGCTCCATTTATTTTTTTTTGTTTGGGGTTTTGTTGGGTTTTTAATAAAAAGCAGAAACCTGCAGTTTATTTTTTTTCTGGGGTTCAAAAAGTACATGCCAATGATGCCTGTTATTTTTTAATAAATTAACAGAAAATATGCACCGGAAGCAGTGAGATGGAAAAAGTGTTAGTATTTCTGCTTGTACTTTTTCCTCTTGAGCAAATGTGGATGTAAAGAAATGCCTATATGACTTATGTAAGTGTAAATATGACTTAAATTTCAGCAAATACTGAAATTCCTCATGCTCCTGTTATGAGCAAGTTTTGAGCAAGAGCTTTTGCTGCCTTTCCACTTCAAACTGCCTGCCATCCTCCTTCAGTATCAGCTCAGAGCTAACATTATGAACCCTGTGTAATTTTGTCACTAATTTAGCTTAATAAAGGTTAGGGGAGCCAAAAGACAGCAATCAAAAAATGTTACCAGGTTTGTAATGCTGTCTAATAACTGAAAGGAATGTAGGAGGTTTGCTCTGGGACTTCTGATGACTAGGTCAGACTTTGGGATGCTCCAAACAAGCACACCAGTATTTCGGTAGCCAAAACATTACCAAAATATAAACTGCTTCTGACAAATTTTGAGAGATGCTTGTTAAAGGCTGCAGATATATAGTAGTACATACCTGCTGCTTATTCAGAAATCAGCTCTTAGATCTTCAAGCTAGCTCACAACAGTTTAGATAAATCACATATATCTAGAATTACGCACCTTTTACAGTACAGACCCATAACCAGGAAACAGAGACCAAGAAAGGTAGCAGAGAGGACAGAACTAGTAACGAGGCTTACTAATTCCATTTTAATAGGAAAATACTAGTTAAACAACTTCAAAGGAACAGGAACCCTAAAAAAAACAAACCAACAATAACAAAAAAAGCAGCAAAGTAAAAGCAGCTAAATGCCTGTAGAAGACAGAAGTAGTGCAAAGGATCCCTACCAAACTGCAAGATAAATGGTCCCTTTGCAGTGTATCAGCATATCCATTACCAATTCCTGACATTTTAATAGAATAAAAATTCACAGTGATATATCCTGAACACAGACTTTGAGCTTTATAAATTAGAAGCATTCTGTAGGTATGAAGTATGAAAAACTATTATTTGCATAATCCCTCAAATTCTAACATTTCTTAGCTTCTAAGGATTCTTTTTCTCCTAACATATGCACCTCTAATATGTATTTATTACAAAGCATTCTGAAGATGGGCTGGTAGATAGATTCAAACTTTGTCAGCACTTCAAAGAGTGTGACCCCATTCTATAGAACGCAAGACCCGCAAAAGGTCTTTTTCAACTTATTTTTTCCTATGGTTCTCCTATTCTTTATCACAGGATAGAAAGCCAATCTCAAAAATAGCTTATGGCAAGTAACCCCTACTTCTGGATCAGATCCCTTTGCTGTTCCATTCACAAGATGGTGCAAGCAAGTGTGACTGGATACCAAAGCTCCTTTCAGGAAAGAAAAAAAGAAACCAAACCAAAACCACCACCACCACCACACCCCAGAATTAACCACCATGTGTTTTACTACTGTATGAAGGGTAAAACTACTATTTGCTTTTTTCCAAGCGATCATCTCCAACAACAACAGGTATTACTCAACATACACAGCAACCTTTATCTTGTTTTCTGGTCACAATCCTGTCTTCCACCTAATACTCAGGCCCCAACCTAACAATTGGAGCTCTAAGCATGTATTTAAATGCACGTTCAATTCCAGAATTTGTTGAAACACACAAAATCAAATTTCTTCATTCATGCATTTACAGTTACAGAATATATTGAAATGTTTCAGCTGAAGAAAGGCCAGAACATACTGTTGATTTCATTTAATATTTCTGTCCTTCCCCTCAAGTTCCCACAGACACGAGATATAAAACTGTATCAAAATCCCCATAAAAGTATGAGGTTCCTGAAAAACTATATGCAAAGGAATAATTGGTTCGTTCTTAAAATGAGTGTTGTCTACAATTATCAGACATTCACGCCATGAAAGGATTTATATAGGACCTCAAATTACTACCTCAAATCTACTTTACACTTCAACTGTATTCTAGACTTACACTGTTTTAATTTTACTCTTAACTTGAAGTCTGAAAGGTCATTAGTAGAAAGATGAATGGATTAGAAGTGTGGAAAATCTCAAAGAAAAGGGTAAGAACTCTAATGGAATCAAAGTCTAAGAATACACAAACAGATCCTTGCTATACTAAGTGCTGTCTGAACAGGCATTTATATCAATGTCGATGAGCATTTTAGTGGATGAGTAGCTGGATGGCAAAGACCAGCAAAGCATGATGCTGCAGGGGATTAGAAAACCTCAAACTAAAAACATTCACAAAAGAAGAAAATAAGGAAAAGAAGCGGTTCCAAGAGCTACCAAAGAACTCCCAGCTACTCAGAATATCTTTTCTTCAGAAAGCTGTTTCAGTTTTGACATATGGTAGAAAAATTTTGTAATTTTTTTTTTGTTTTGTTTTAAACTTCTATTGAATTTCAGATATGTTTTTTTAAAAAATTAAGAATATCAAAATCAATGGAGATCACCTGTGCTTTTACCACTGTGCATCAGAAAAACTGATTACAGAAACATCCTTCTACAAATACTGCATATATCCCTGGAAGAAAAGATGCAAAAGAAAAGCACCTCTAACTTCAATGCATGAAAGAGTTTGAAGGAACAGTAATTCCGGATCCAAATCCACACAGCAACAACTACTAATAAAGAGAAAACAAATAGCATCATAACTCATACACCACCTCTTCTTCTTTTTCCTTTCTTTTTTTTTCAGCTTTTCTAGATCTTTCTTGGCTATATCTAGAATTTCCATTGTCTCCTTCTCGGAGGAAAGCATAGAAGCAGAAAATGCTGATGGGCCCCCAAAGTACGTGGATCTTGTTGAAGCTCTTGACAAGTTGCGTCGAAGATTTTCATTGACTGCTTCGCTTTCTAATAATTTTGCTCTTAACAAAAGAAGAAAAAAAGGAAGAATTGTAGACCATGAATCACAAGTATTTCTAATGTGCAAAATGTACACTCTTTAACATTTCTCACTGCAATGCATTACCTTCAGTTTAAAAAGAAACTGCAAATCAAGGTAGAGTCTCACAAAATACAAATGCAGTAAATCCCTTGAAAGCATTTTACACAGCGGGTTATATATGTAAAATACACATAAATAGACAGCATATGTGCATGCGTGTTTATGTAGGTATTTACAAGTACAGATATATATCTGCATATGCTACATATCTCTACACATTACATGAAAGCTACACAAAAGCTCTAATAGGGAATATGCCACATATTTTTTTTTTGCATAATACACCTCCAAAGAATACAGAAATAAAAATATCTACAATATTTAATACTTTGGCTTTGAAAGAGAGCAAATGTGTTTTGTTTTTTTTTTTTTAACATTAATTCATAATAAGTAATTTCTCAGCACTATCATTTATACATGAGGTTATGAAGTTATAACAATCATCCCAAGTTTTGCTGCCCTCTGTGCAGCAATATCAAGTCATCACTATGCATGCAACATCTTATTTTCATTTCTACTGTCAGTTTCATTTTTAACATTTTAATTATTTGGTGGCCAAGACCAACACCAGGTGATTTTAGAAGCTGAAGGACCACTGTCTTAAAGTAATCCCCACACAGGAAAACAGCTGTTTTGGTGTGGCATTTGTTTGCTGGTTTTGGGTTTTTTCTGTTAATAAAAATTGTTCAAATACATGTTATGCAAATACCTGAGATCTTCAATTTCCTTGATATAATTATGAATCATGTTGCCAATTTCTTCGTTTCCTTCTCCTTTGAAGGATAGACAGAAAGCGGAAGTGGGGTAAGAGAAAGACTGAGAAAGAACGGTAACCATATAAACATCTGAATGCAGCTACTAGGCACAAGGTACCAGCAAATAGAAACAGCCATGTGTGCTACACATTTAGATTTACCTGGTTTGTTTAAGACATTTCTCCTTAAACTGCATTAAGTTTTTGGTTCCTCTGTCTCATACGGTCAGCATTATTACAAGTAACTGTTTCTACTTGCTTTCCATAACAGCACTTTTTAATAATGCATGGACATAAATCAAAAGTAACCTAATAAACAGTGCATAAGAAGAACAATGCAGTCGTGGTAAGTCAATGGGCTGATTATTCTATGAGGTGAAAAGCAAGACAACATTCACCCATCTGCGTTCTGCTCCTCACCCAAAGCAAATTATTTAATTCCATGTATAGCTAAGCATACAAGTAGTTCCTGACCAAATGTGTTATTTCACATTTCATGTTGCTCATAGTCTTCAATGAATTGTCAAATCAGGATACCAAACTATTTCTGTTAACAGAAGTCTCCAGAAAAAGAAGAATCAGATGGGAACTTATCCCTGCCAAAACAGGTCCTTCATTACAGTTACAAAAGGCATCACCTCGTTCTAAGGGACCCATACAGCAAGAATATAGAACCAATTTAAGTTCATGAACTTATGAAGCAGTTTACACACAATGCACCCACAGCATACCTGCTCTGGCTAGGACTTGGTTGGCCTGATCACTCATAAGTTGGGTTATTCTGGCTCTCAGTGCATCAATAGTCTCTTGCATTGCTTTAATTCTAACACGCAGGTTGTTGTTTTCTGTTTGCAGCATTGCATTTTCATGAAACATGTCATTGATGCTTTCAACGCCGTCTTCATCTATAATCCTTTTACCCTTCAGGAAATACATTTTATTATTAATAAAAGCTGACCTACACACACAAAAAAATTATCTTAAAGGCAATCAACAGACTGCTTGAAATTACAAATAGACACTCATAGCAAAAGATAAGCTTCTCTCAAAAAGTTTACAACAATAGATATATGGACAGTTTCCAAGATACCGATGTTTGTCCAACACATTAACTTTTGGACCCTGTCTTAGTCTGAAATACAAGTTCTTGGGGACATTAAGAAATAATATGTCAATTCTTAATCAAATCAGGATACTATCTTAAGGATAGCAAAGGAAGAGAACACTGTTTGATAGCCACAGTTATTGCTGAGAACATTGTTGAAAATTACAAGAGACAGTATGAGTATCTGCCTTATAATTTAAAAGGTATTTTTAAAACACAACTTGTTTCAGCTGTTTAGTAAGTTTTTAAAAGCACTAACTGGACACATTCATTTGTGTAACAATCTAAACTGGTAATTCTGCTTGGGAAGTGACTATTCCTCATTAACGTGCACAAGCTCAATTTCTGCCTTTCAAAGGGTAATGAACACGTAGCATCTGTTGACATCACTGGCATTCACTGGTCTACCTTTCCTTTGGGAAGGCAACCTAAATTTTCTAAAAGCATCTGCTGATCAAAGGAATTCAAATTGTTGTTTGAGCTCAGGTTGCTATTCAGATTTTTTTAATGTACGAAGTAGAAGTAGCCAAAAGAAAAACAAGCTGTAGAGTTATAAGCATTTTAAAGCAGGAGAAATCCTAACAGCATAAGCTTACTGTTTTGTATTCCATGAGTTCCATCTGTAGTCGTGTAATCTCACTGCGCAAAGCATTTATTTGCTGACTAGCTCTATCTTGATTAACCATCACCTTGTTCTTGATGTTCCGTGCCCGATTGGCATACTTTAATGTGTTCAAGGTTTCCATGAAATCTCGATCTGAAGGGCTCACACATGCTATCATCAGTGTTTGACTGCAACAATAGAAGCATAGGTCAACAACACATATCAGGACCCTGTGGATGAAGCGCTCTATAGACAAACAGGAACAGCCTCACACTCACAGGCCCTTGTTCTCATGGGGAATTTCAACCACCCTGATATCTGTTGGAGGAACAGTATGGCACTGCACAAGCAATCCACGAGATTCCTCAGTGTGGAAAACAATTTCCTTCCACAAG
This sequence comes from Forpus xanthops, assembly GCA_032466535.1. Taxonomy (NCBI): domain Eukaryota; kingdom Metazoa; phylum Chordata; class Aves; order Psittaciformes; family Psittacidae; genus Forpus; species Forpus xanthops. The sequence continues at coordinate 80,873 of JASSUY010025069.1, forward strand.
TAATAGAGCAGCCAACAAGGAGAGGTGTCATCCTTGACCTTGTGCTCACCAAGAGGGCAGGGGGGACCAAGGCTATTGGCTGATTTTCAAGGATCACCTGCTACAAGCTCAGCAGTACTGTATCTCAACTAGAAGGAAATATTGCAGGAGGGCCAGGAGACCTCCCTGAACAGATAAGGAGCAGCTGAGGAAAATTCAAAGGAAAAAAGAGGCTTATAAAAGGTGGAAGCAAGAACAGGTGGCCTGGGAAGAATATAGGGATGTTGCCCGGGAAGTTAGGGACCAGGTTCGGAAAGCTAAGGCCCACTTAGAATTAAACCTGGCTAGGGATGTGAAAGATAACAGGAAGAGATTCTACAGGTACATTGCAAATAAAAGACAAATTAGTGACAACAAGGGCCCCATCCAGAAGCTACTGGGAGAACTGATTACCCTGGATTTGGAAAAGGATGAGATTCTTAATGACTTCTTTGCCTCAGTCCTCGCTGGAAAATGTTCTGACCACACCACCCAAGTCTTGGAAGGCAGATCCAGGGACAGTGAGAATGAAAATCCTGGGCTCATTGTGTGAGAGAGTCTGGTTTGAGACAATCTTAGGAACCTGAACGTATACAAGTCCATGGGACCTAATGAAATCCATCCACGGGTCCTGAAGGAGCTGGCAGATGAAGTTGCTAAGCCATTGTCCATCATATTTGAAATATCCTGGCAGTCAGGTGAAGTTTCCAATGACTGGAAAAAGGGAAATATAACCCCCATCCTAAGAAGGGGAAAATGGATGACCCAGTGAACTACAGAACAGTCAGTTTCACCTCTGTGCCTGGCATAATCTTGGAGTGGATTCTCCTGGAAGGCATGCTGAGGCACATGAAAAAGCAACATGGTGCTTGGTGACAGCCAGCATGGCTTCACTAGAGGGAAATTCTGCCTGACCAATATGGTGGCCATCTATGATGGGGCTACTGAACTGATGGACAGGGGTAAAGCAGTTGATACTATCTACCTGGACTTGTGCAAAGCATTCGACACTGTCCCAACACAACATCCTTGCCTCTAAATTAAGAGACATCAATTTGATAGGTGGACCACTCAGTGGATAAGAACTGGCTGGATTGACCATGACAAGTGCAAGGTCCTACAGCTGGGTGTGAGCAATCCCAGGCACAGCTACAGGTTGGGCAGAGAAGAGATTCAGAGCAGCCCTGAGAACGACTTGGGGGTGTTGGTCAATGAAAAAACGAACATGAGCCAGCAGCATGCACTCGCAGCCCAGAAAGCCAACTATATCCTGGGCTGCATCAAAAGAAGCATGACCAGCAGGTCAAAGGAGGTGATCCTGCCCTTCTACTGTGCTCTTTTGAGACTTCACTTGGAGTACTGTGTGCAGCTCTGGTGCCCTCAACATAAAAAGGACATGGAACTGTTGGAAGAAGCTCAGAGGAGGGCCATGAGGGTGATCAGCGGATGCGGGGAGTGAATGCGATTAGATTTGCATGAGAAAGGGTTTGGGAATGAGCTCTTAGGCCTTGGCCCTTGACAAGTCCTGGGGCAATGAGTTGGGGATTTGAAGGACAGGGAATGTCAAAGAGCAAGCCTTGGGAGGATGGGCCAGGATGTAGTTGTGGCAGGAATCTCAGCTGGAAGCTAGAGGATGTGGGGGTTGTGAGAGGGTCTACAGCACTGTGATTGGACTATTTACCTGGGGTTTTTTACAAGGACCAATGAGACTGAATGTGGCATGTTTGTGCAGGTTGGGAAAGAACCATACAGGGGGACAAAAAGGTCTTGATTGTGATAAAGTGAGTTTTGAATCTCAAATAGGATTTGATTTTCCTCACCAACTTGAGTCCCTGTCGTGGAACGCCACAAGCAGCCTGGAGCACTTCCCATGCAAAGATAGGCTGAGGAAGTTGGGGCTGCTCAGCCTGGAGAAGAGAAGGCTGCATGGAGACCTCATAGCAGCCTTCCAGTATCTGAAGGGGACCTATAGGGATGCT